>APFE031220512.1:96159-126689 GCA_000404065.3 Pinus taeda
CCCTGTGGAAATAAAACAACAAGTGGGAGAATGTTGGGTTGTGTTATATTCTTTCCATGACTAGCCCACGTAGTTAACTGGGGGGTTAGAGGGGGGGGCGAGCCCCCCCTTCGTTGTGCCAATTATGTAGCGGGGGGTTCACAAGGGGTTTGAGGGGTGCAAGTAACCTCACTTTATGGGGTCTGGGGCAACACCCTAGAAAAAATTTGTTTTGGAACCTATGTTAGGTTGGGTGAACCCACCTATGGTTTTGTGCATAATTTTCACACATGTTTTTGGACACGATGGTTTTAAGTCCATGGTATTGGACGCAATGGTTGTCGGTCCATGGTATTGAACGTGATAGTTTTTCGGTCCATGGTATTGGATGCTTTGGCATGTATAAATATGTATTATAATATTGAAAGGAACATAATGAAAAATCAATCTAGTAGTCCTGGTTTTGGGATCCAGGGGAAAATCTTTGTGTATATGTGTTTTATGTGTTATGCTCTCGCATTGTTTATTTTCTATGTTTTAGAATTTGTATGCAGGTAATTTCTGTACAGGGTTAAAACCTACACTAATGCATCTAGTTTTGGATTTTTCCCTTTTGGAATTCCCTCTCAAGGTATTCATTCAGTTCCATTGAATGTACCATCAACCGCCTCCACGTCAATGATGAGTGGATCGACTTCTTTTCAGGGTTTCCCATTTGGAAGTGGTCATATACCACATTCCAATTCGACAGTAGGGTCTATGCCTTTTCCTTCGCAAGTCAAGGCAATAACCCCTTTCAGAGTTGGACAAACCCTGTGGTTAATGGGATAGGGGTTGGGAATCAGTTTTTCGGCCAACAAGGGAATGTGTCATACTCCTTGGTTAATTCATTTCAAATTTTTCCACCCTTATCTAATGCTTGGAACCCTTACCGGGGGCTATCATCTCCTTACAATACTTTGTTAGGGGGAAACTTTACTGGTTATGGAGGATTTTCGGCTAGAGTTGGTCAAACTCCAAATTTTGCTGGACCACAAGGGTCACTTTTTGGTCCAGTAGGTTCTATTAGTTACTTCGAGCAACCTGGTGCCTTTCAAAACCCAAGTCATTCTTTTCAGAATTTTGGGAACCCCACCCCATCTGGGTGGAATCCCCAAGGTCCTCCACGACTTCCTTTTCTAACCACGGTTAATCTGCCCGACTTAACAAAGTTGACAAACGATCCAATTAGGTACAATCCATCTTGGCCTCTGGTCCCAACCAAACTTCCATCAGATATTCCAAAATTCGAAGGGAAGAATTTTGAAGACCCAGGTGACCATGTAACCACGTTCTATTTACGGTGCTCATCTAACTCCCTGATCGATGATTTGATGAGGTTCAGGTTATTTTAGTGCACCTTAGCCGGGAATGCGGCTAAGTGATATATAGAGTTGCTAGGGGGTACCTTTACTTCTTTCACTGATTTGGCTAACATTTTCTTAAACCATTTTTAGTTGTCTGTCTGTTACGAAGACAGAACTAAGCTTCTAGCCAATTTTCATCAGGACATGGATACTCACATTTTAGATCATATCTAGGAATGGAGACAGAGAAAAAGGCTTATCAAAGCCAAAATTCCACCAGAATTTCGTCTCAAATGGTTTTTAAAATCATTACAACCTGATATCTCCAAGGATGCTTCTATGTCCATCATTTATTCGGAAGAGCAGGCTGTCTTTTGCGCCTAATAGCTAGAACTGATATATTCTTAGTCTAGGACTCTTCAAAAAATCTTACCTGATGCTCCTAGATCCATGGTTGATGTAGCCAAACCAAAGCGAAGCCCTCACGCTAATGGTATAGTTGGATCGGTTGATGCAAATATGGTTAACCTTTTGAACCAATTGCAACAATTGTCTCTACAAATTGCTTCTTCTAATCAGGTTGCACCGTCTACTCTTTCGCCTTCCCAACCTTCTTCCATAAACTTCGTTCAGGCCTCTAACCCCAAAGGAAATCAACAATCCGATGGGAAGAAGAAGGGAACAAGTTGGCAGAGCCCTGAAATGGGCTCTACCTCAAGAAGTATTTTTCTTAGGTTACAGCCGAGCAATGGCTTCTTTGTATATTTTGTATTTTTGTACATATTTTGTCAGGGTTGTTGTGATATCGACACTTTTTTTATCTTCTTTGGTAGGTGTTGATGGATGACTTGGTCTATTTCGGATTCGATGATGGTGTTAGTTGGCACACTTGGAATATCGCTTCCGCAACTTGGGTGATTTATTATCCATCTGGTCAATTGATGGTGTCAAGGGGAGTATGTATTGGTTCTGCTTCAAATAATGTTACCGAATATACTGCGGTTATTAATTTACTATTTGAAGCTATTTCTTATGGAATTGATTCGTTGGTAGTGTATCTTGATTCACAGCTGGTAGTGTCACAATTAAATAACATTTATTGGGTTCGGGATCCTTATTTATATCGCGAATTTTGAGAGTGACGGTGTTGCAACAATCATTTATTTATATTACTTATTTGCACATGCCACAATATGAAAATTAATTAGCGGATTCTTTCGCTAATCAAGATTAGATTGGCATATCAATAATTCATCAAGTTAAAAACAAACATCAAAAATTTGGAACTATATATATATATATATATCGTAAAACTTCTCGTGTGTACTTAAAGTGTTCAAAAATAATATACAAAATCGGGACTAAATGCCCGTAATCATGTCCAGTATAGCTATCGACCCGTCTCAGGATGAGTGGCTAAGACGGTGACTATTGCATTGGCCACACACCGAAGTATGCGAACCCAGTCTCGTGGTACTCCTACCACATGGCGCTGCATCTCCTCAGGTAGGTCCTCTATGGTCACCTGGTTTCTTTGGACTGCATATAAGACCCTCTCTGTCTCAACAGCCACCTCTTTAGCACCTCTTCTGCAATGCTTGTGGCACGAGAATTCATCTAGTCTTACCAAACCCACATTTGGAGCATGATCTTTATGTCAGTATTTTAATCCCATCAAAAATATTTCTAAGGTCATTTTCATATTTAAAAATATAAAAA
Source organism: Pinus taeda (assembly GCA_000404065.3). Taxonomy (NCBI): domain Eukaryota; kingdom Viridiplantae; phylum Streptophyta; class Pinopsida; order Pinales; family Pinaceae; genus Pinus; species Pinus taeda. The sequence goes on from APFE031220512.1 coordinate 99,204, forward strand.
AATCTTAAAAATTGATAAAAACTTAAAAAATTGTTACCTATCCCTCCCCATGATGTGTTTAGTGGTAGCACTAAGTCTGGATCTCCTTGGAAATCCATACTAGCACAGGGATAGTCATCCACAACGATGATTTGTTGTTCCCACCAGGAGAAGAACTCATCATCAAAAGTAGTCCTTGGCACGTCCCCGCCTCCAAGGCATTTCATCAAATCAGCCCACCTACCCATCCGAGGATCTTGGGGGCTACTGATAGAGACTGATACCTTGGGACGTAGCCCAGGCACCTTCTCGAAGAAGAAGGATCATAAAATAGTCCCATATCCAAATTTTTTGGTTCGCCCTTTCTAAATGGAGGACAACTGGCTCTTCATATTGGTAAGAAGAGGTGTACACCAGTCAAAAATAGTGGTGAGGCACTCCATGGCCAAGCTCATGGATACTCATGAAGCTTGGTGCAATGAGGCTGATTCGTTTATCCTGGCTATGGTGAACAGTAGAATTCTCAAGGATAAGCTCTCCACATGTTTTATTGGAATCTGACTTCCAATTTTTTCCGGATGCCCACAACAGTAAATGTGTATGTAGTCTTCCACTAAAAGACTACCTCGTGTCTGACCAGTCGAATGTACAACTTCTCCTGTCCAAGAGAGACCAGTGATAAAGTAAATATCCTCCACCTCTATCCATAAAGGCATTTGATCAATCATAAATTCATCATCTTCAACACTCCAATAGTGGATTAGTATTTCAAGCAGATGAGTGTTGGCTTTGATGTTGGGCATTTTGAAAATTTTCAACAAGCCACATCCCCACAATGCATCAATGCTTGTTGATCATTCATAACTTCATTATCAATTGTGGTGTGAAAAAATTTGAGTTTCGACCATTAGCTTTTTTTGTTTAAATTTCAAACCACGTATACGCGGGTTCCTTTTACATGCAGTCACATGTAGGGCCATCGCATATGCGGGTTGATAACATCCAACCTGCGTATACACCGAGTCAAAATTTTTAACATAAATTCCTACGACCAAACCTTAGTAAAAATTTCTAAAAGTAATCAAAAAGTAATGCAAGCTTGAATTGAGGGTTACTTGATGATTTTTATCCAATTTGATCGGTGCAATTCTTTGGGGGGCAAGTTTGATCTTTTTTCTCCACATCTTTTGCTCTTAACACAAATGGCACAAATGGTGAGTCAAAAGGTCATTTTATAGCTTTGAATTGTCATTTTTTTTCAAAACTTGATTTTTTTCATCTCATGAATCCTTTAACTTGTGAGCTTGGATTGTTGGGAATAAGTTGTTTTTTCAGGGTATTATGGACGCTTCTTCGAGATTTCATATCGGTTTCATAATCACTGACCCGTCATGGAAGGTATTGTTTACTCATTGGCATATAGGTTAGTTAAACCATTTTTTCTGTTGCATCTTGCACACTAGCCTGCATTTGTCAATACACTAGCCATAGGGTCTATCCCATTGTGTTATGGTTAGTAAACCATGTTCACTTGCCAATTTTTAGATCATGACACAATGGTAGATCCATCCTTTACATGGGCATCGTAGTTAGCACCTCACTAACATTTGTTGCCCATGTTGATATATTGAGTAGGCTCAGGAGTCCTCTTTAGTCCTGCCATGACTTGTGCATTGAAGACTCATTTCTCTTTTCTTCTTCGCTTCGTTCTAGCCTTATACCCTAGAGGCTCCTTTTTGTTGAGTTGTAATGCTGCATTGCATTTTGACTATTTGCACCTTTTTACTTTGAGCCGACTTCACTTGGACTCGTGTTTAAGCCACATATTTGACCATGTCTTCTGCAAACTCAAACCTGCAATCACTTAGCTTCTGTAACTTGACACACCCTTTGATCCGTGGAAGGAACATCCCTTTGAGTGTCCTTGACCAGTTTCGCCTCCCTGCATTGAGCATAGGATTGTTCCCATCCCAGGAACTAGATCATATGTTTCACTGACACTCGTGCTTTCCGCTGTACTATAGCATTCTTTTATTCTTTTTTTAGCTTAAAGAAAAAGACAAAAAAATTATATATTCCAAAAAGAGAAGGAACGGGACAACATTTCCATATATTGTTGGAAGCTAGAGTTAGTTGTGTCGTCCTTGAACAAAGCACTCAAAAGAAAGTCTCTCCTCCATTTTGGGAAGGATTTAGTTTGATTTAGGTATGCCTTAACCTTTTTATTGAGTCAGTTCTCCTCTGATTGGTTATCTCTTCCAATCATATGGAGAGTTCATTCGTGCCTCCTGCATGACGAACTTATACAAAGTTATCATATGCTGCCATATAGTCATCATTGAGTCGTGATTTTGTTCAAGGGAAGTAACCGTGAGTGATCCTCTCTGCAGTGTATCTTGACCTATTTTCAGTCGGCCATCCTTAGTTGTCAGTGTCTTGTTTATCATCACATCAGTTATATTGGTCCTTTTCTCGTGCTGGTTTGAGAAGGTCTCCGTTGACTTCTTGCTGGTGGATCTTGTCCTTATCGACGATGACATATTGCTCGAAGGGCAGGCCTAGAGCCACACCCTGGCCCTATTTTCATTATTGATAGGTCACCTTCTACTTAGCATCGATCAATGTCATGGGTCTTTGACTGAGTGGTTTCCCTTGTGTTCGACTTCAGCTTTCATTCTCACACATTGGGATTCATGCAGTGCCTTGTTTCCATTTCACCCTATTGGTGGATTCCTCGCCTCTGTGTCAACATTCATTATTGGTTGGTTCAGAGAGCTTCTATCGTGCTCTAGCTACATCTTGTGTATACCGGAAATGTGCTTCGATTGGGTTACTACATCTTTTTTCATCTGATTCCTACCACATTATTGGCCTATGCATTACACTCATGCTAGATTGATGAAGGATGCATTAATGCCTTCCTTCTAGCGAATCTTTTCCTATCGACTATGACTCATTGCTCTGGGACAAAGATCTAGAGTCCATTTGGTAGTACCTTGGGGTTTGCAGTCATCAGTGGTAGATCCTTCCCTATCGATAGTGGGAAACCATCATTGTCCCCTGATTGATAGATTCTTCTAGATGTTCGACCTCAGTTCATTCATTCGCACTTGTAAGATTGTACTAGGTACCTTGACTCTCATTATCATTATCAGTGAGTAGTCTCATGTTTGTTAATGGTATACATCAATGATCGATAATAAAACGATTTCTCACATGGTCGACTTCAGATCATTTATTCCCATAGTGTAGAAATGTACCACGGCTGTCGGTGAAGACCTCGGGTTGCATCAACATTCTTTGGTTCACTTTTCAGTTGCTCCTGTTGCTGCTAGTTGACACCATCCACATTATACGTTGCAGTCCTTCACGACGACATCTTATATGTTGGCATCTGAGTTGTGATGTAGTATCATCTTATTCCATCATGTTAATTTGGTTCTATTGGGATCAGTTTTTGACATCAGTGATCAGCTTCATCCTTCAGCTTCATTAATCATCTTCTTATATATGTGATATTCAGACATGTACTTGTTCGATCATGATCAGATGATCCATTATGTACTTTGAGTCTTTTATACTTGTATACATAGTGGATCCACTTCTACTTGATATGCGTACATGCTTTACTTTCTCTGAGCATGGGTATTCCCACCTCAGATAACTGTTTCTTTCTGATCTTCTTTTGATGGCTTGGCAGGCTGAAATCTGGTGAAGTCCTTCTCAGTTTTGACAGGTTTCCTTTCCATATACTTAATACATTTCGGCCATCATGTACCCCTTTTGACCTCATATATTAGGGGGTATCTGTTATAGCTCCAAATATCACCCTTAGTGTTTGTGATGCTTGGTTTATGGCCTAGGGCAACCCCTCCCTCCAGACTTGGTCCAAATATTTTAAAAACAGTGTTTTACTCCCTCTATGCTACTTTGCCTTGTGATAAAAGTGTGTACACGTGGGTTAGTCAATACCCAACCTACGTATATGTGTTAAAACACTTAAAAATATAAATTTCCTTAACTATGGGCGTCGTTCACAGGTTTTACTTGTTGATTACCTCCTAGTGCCCATGGCCCAATTATTCCCAACTGTTTCTCAACTAAAAAACTAATTGGGAGAAGTATAAATAAGACTTCTATGGGAAGGCCTTAAGGAGGAGAGGAGAGATAGAATTACAATACTGAAATTATCCCCTGACCAAGTCTAAAGTATCCATGTGCTTCAAGCACTTCCCTAAGTTCAGGAAACCCTTGGTTCCTTGAGTGTTGATATTCTCCCACTTGCTTGAGATATCATGGTATTGGTTATGGAAGTAGGTTGTTGAAGACTGGGACTGAACGGACCTAGAGGATGGTTCCGCTTGGAGTTAGAAGAAGAAGACTCAGGTGAACTCTTTCCATGTTTATTATATTTTTCTAAAATAAAAAGAAATGTTGTCTTGTTCCTGAGATTGACCTTGTTTATGCATCATATGTTGTTGTAACTCATGTATGAATGTCATTTCGATGTATAACTAATCATCTTACTTATATGATATAAAGTGATTTCATTAAAATGCTTTATCTATATGCTGCTATGTATGTTTGGATTGGTTGATTTGCAGACTTGAAGATCATTAGGAGTTGCAAAGGGTCTGAACCCTGTTGGAACTACCCAAACAAAGGACATCCGAGTATGTTCATCCATACATAGTTTTTTTTATTTAAGCATGTTTCCTGAGTTGTATGTGTGTTTCTTGCTGTTGATTACTCTTGCTCTGTTGGGGTTCTGAACCAAAGCCTTAGGGTACTTATTCCCGTAATAGCTGCTGGACAAAATTGTTTTCGACAGGCAGCAGTTGGCACAAATTCCACTTCTAAAACTTGAGGACTGGGACTTGGTGGATCACGAGAAGTTCCCACACATCACGACCGAGCAGCTGATGTGCCACATCATTGATACAAATATGAGAATGACCACATTGGAGCCCCGGAGGTGGCTCAAGGGAGTAGTAAAAGTAGGGTTTCTCAACTTGCTTTGGGTGTCGCACTACAACCGCACCCTGGTAACAATTTTTTTCATCAAGCAATTGTTGTGCTTGGTGCATGATAGGTGTCTATGGCTGGAGGAGCTAATACCAATCACGGATAGATTGATTCACTCGATAACGTGATTGCCATATACAGGAGAGAATCTGGCCATGATCTTTGGAGGAAAGGGTGGCGAGCAAGCTCTCTCAGAATCCATGAAATAAACAGTTTAAATTGGTGAAGAAGCCATGCGGATACGCTATATCTAGCATCTACAACCCCATTGTGAAGGTAGCCATGCAGATCTTCACAAGAAAATTGGTGATGAAGTGTCATGCTGATGAGGTGGCGGCGCCTATCATCGTGCTAGCAGTGCAGTGCAGTGCGCTGAAGGAGTCCAATTCAAATGGTCAGACTACCTTCATGGAGAGTTCCTAGCAAACTGTCGCAAAGCACAATATCTCAACAAGATGTTCCACTACCTGTGGCTCTTACTATCAATTGTGTTGGTAGCATGGGAGCTGCCAGAGGACATGCAATTCCCTTTAGTCTTACCAGAACTCCCAGAAGCAGTGAAGTACGCTTCGTTGTGGGAGACCAAGGACGTGCAGCGAGTCAGGGACAACAAGATATTTTGGATCTTGATGGATATGAACATTTGGATGGCCATCAATCACAAACCGCGATTGTCACCTACAGTGTACGCCAACTTGTAGGGCTACGTTGAATTCAAAGCCAACTTCCATCGAGTATCCATCAGGGCATGGAAGGACCCTGTGTAGAAATGGTACAACTTGCCTAATCTAGCAATGGACAACACCATTGACATAGTGCTCAATCAATGGCCGACAGAGTGGTGCCACGTAGAAGAAGAAGGAGGAGGCCAAGCTTAAGATGGCATAGCTCGCTAAAAAGAGGAAAAAGGAGGCTGCTAATAAGGCCCAGGTAGAGCACGAGGTGTTGGAAATAATACTGAGAGGGGGGGTGAATAAGTATTATCTGGTCAATTATTTTCTTTTCAAACCTAGAACATATACACTACTCCAGTTAGAGAAAATCACTTATATACGCAACTACAGATAAGGAAACCCGCGTATACCATGCAAACTTATAATTTAATATATTCTACAGATGTTGAACATTAATCTGTACATCAGAATCATATAAATAGTAACCAGGAACAGTAACATAGAGTAGAAGACAATCACACACAAGAACACAAGATATAAGGTGGAAACCCAATGTGGGTGAAAACCACCTACTGCAATATGTCTCTATCTTTTCAATTAGAAACTTCTTTTTACAATGATTCTGTATTGTGCAGTCCTTTACCAGTACGCAAGCTGCAACCTGTAGAGAGCTACAACCCTCTCTTTTCTTCCAGGGACCACGTTTCATAAATTTTCAGACTGGATCCATGAATATCAATCAATCATCAAACAATCTCTTTTTCACCAATTAGTACTGAATCAAATAAACACTTCTCTGACTGTTGTACCCAGAATACAGTAACATTAATTACACACCAATTATGAACCTAGAACATTGTAGCTAAATAGCAGAAGCAGCTAAAACATAATTCAAGAGACGTACGCTACTTCACTATTCAGAAACCTGCGTGCATACGCTTCTGCGTCGAGACCAACCTGCGTATACGCTTCTTTCACTTGCAGAAACTGCATGTATACACTTCTGTGTTGAGACCAACCTACGTATACGCTTCTTTCACTTGCAGAAACTGCGTGTATACGCTTCTGTGTTTGGACCAACCTGCGTATATGCATTTTTAATTCACAGAACCCGCGTGTATATGCACCTTTGCTTCACTGAACCTGCGTACAGATCTATAAAGGATAATTCACTCTTTCAAACATTCAGACATTAGTTAACCCAGATTACCAGTTTTATAGATCAAGCAAGTGGCACATAGAACAGATCAAAATCATACAAAGATACTAACATTCAAGCCTTAAGATTTTGACCCATCAATAGAACTTATCCTTCTCCTTGTGCTCAAGTTCCTCCTTCATTCAGGTCCAGATCTGCACCATAACCCAATCCCCAATATTCCAGATCTACCACTTTATCAGATATTCAATTCATTCAGATTCTTCTTTGCCAAATGATCTCCTTCCTCTTTTATAGTCTTAGGCCTTTCACAATACCATGGTCCTAAACCATAAAAAATCAATACCATGGACTCAATACTTGGGATCAACACTTTTGACGAGATACCATGGCCCAAAACCATAGGTTCAAATACCAAGGAATAAATACCATGGACCAAAAATAAGTTCTCCCACATGTACGCGCTTTTCCTTGCATGAAAGTGCATGTATACACATACGCGCCTTGGGAACGTCCAACCCGCATGTATAGGCGGCTTCATCAAAATGAACCTACGTATATATCTTTTTCTTCTTTCTGAGTGCCTGAACTATGATCTGTCACCAGAGTGAGTTGCCATCAAGGACAACACCTGTGCCATAGCGCCAAACCTGTGCCATAATGTCAACACGAGGCCGCACAATAGATAGGTGGGACAGGGCGGGGCTCTGAAAAAGGCGTGAGTCACCTTCACCTGAGATAGAAGAGGAGATAAAAAAGCTACACGAGGCGGATCCTCAGGAGATGTCTGCCCGCATCAAGTGCCCAAGGGAGCTGGAGAAAGGAGGGTCTAGGAAGAAATCAAAGTCGACCAAGACTTCACTGTACCCCATCACATTAATAGAGGGAAAATTGCATGATATTGGTGACATAGTAATGGATGTCACCGTAGAGGCCCTACAACAATTTGAGTAGCAACAACAGATCATCTTGGGGGCTATCCAGAAAGGATTGCAGGAATTGCAGACCCACGCGTCACAGGCTATCACGAAATCTACTAGCCTTGCTATCAGCACTTCAGAGGCCGTCGATATGCTATGCACTATTGGGAGTGGGATCCCCCAAGTGTAGTTTTGGGGCTAAAAGCCCATGTTTGAGTCAAATTTTGTAATAAAATTGTAAAGACTCTGAATTTTTTGGTCACGTAGTGTGAAAGTGTCCTCTGTCAAAAAGGGTAGTCCACCCTTAGTTTTGTAAAGTAAAGTCGGCTGTAAGAGATCTACCCATGGTCCACGGACCATGGGATTGTATAAAAAGAGCTAAGCTCTAAGTAGTTTTAAGAACATACAAGGATGAGTTATGTAAGAGAGTCATAGCTCTAAAGTAAGAAGTCTAAGTCTTGGGTCGTAGCATAGGTATAGGCTCTGCAGCTGTGTGCGCAGGGTGGACAGAAGTTGTAAACACTTGGAAGATATTAATAAAGAGAGATATTCTACAATTTCTGTGTCTTTGTTCTCTTGATGCATCTTGATATGTTATGTATGAATTTTATTATGCCTATGTTATGCGTAAATGAATGCAATTACATTGAATAACTGAACCCATTTATGAATATCTATTTACGTAGTGTTAACAATAATTGTTTGATAAGATAAGAAAGTCACTCAGATTAATTGGGGAATCTAAACAGCACACTGCTATAGCAGTGTGAATGTACTTGAGCAGCAGGTTATGGTTGCATGAAGGACGATCGTATCTCGGAGACATTCAAGGATGGAATAGAGGGCTCCTCTTACAAGCCCTAGAGCGAAGCCACCTACGTGAAGGCAAGAATAGAGGGAATCAAATGACATCACAACCATATCAGGGTGCAAAAACTTGGTTCCAAAATCCCCTCATATTGCTTCAAGTGAGACTTCGGTCCACGGGCTAATGCTGAAAGGGCCAGTAGTGTAGGGATTTGTTTGGATAATTAACATTGAACCTGGGTCAGGCCCCCTAAAGCGAACAAATGGTTCCGTTGTTGGTAGAGTGGCACACTACCATGGACTTAGCGGTGGGTGGAAGCAAGTCTGTCATGTAGAAGAAGAAGGAGGAGGCCAAGATGAAGATGGCACAGCTGGTCGAAAAGAGGAAGAAGGAAGCCACTGATAAGGCCCAGGTGGTGTAGGTAGAGAAGCAGGCAGGAAAATAGACAGGTGGAATAGAGCGGGCCTCTGACAAAGGCACGAGGTCGCCTTCACCTGAGACTGAAGAGGAAGAAACAAAATAGCACGACACAGACCCTAAGGAGACGTCCTCCCGCATTAAGTGCCTAAGAGAGCTAGAGAAGGGAATGTCTAGAAATAAATCAAAGGCAACCAAGACCTCACTAGACCCTATCACATTGACAGAGGGAGACATACATGATATCGGTGACATAGTCAAGGATGTCACTATAGAGGCCTTACAGCAATTTGAACAACAACAACAGATCATCCTAGGGGCCATCTAGACCGAGTTGTAGGAGTTGCAGAACCGAGCGTTGCAAGCTGGCACAGTGTCTACTAGCTTGGCTATCAGCACTTTGGAGGCTACTAATATGCTGTGCATGAAGGCTTCTAGTCTGATAGTGTTTCCGTATGGAGCATTGACCACTGAAAATGAGGTTGATAAGCCCACTTTTAGTGGCGTGAAGGGAGTCGGGATGAACCTGGAAGCACTTCCGCACGAACCACTCCACCTCTTGCAGGATGGAGTAATTGCAGAGTTAAGGACTCGTGAGCACCGTGCCCTCCAGGGAATCAACGAGCAGCGGATCAAAAACGAACATATGGCCCTACAGATAAATGTTTCCATCGTCGATTTTATTGAGGCAACCAACCAGAGAAATAAGATTATGTAGGTCGTTGAGGAGGCATGCCGAATGGTCCCAGAGTTGGCCATTCCGGAGGAAGAGCCATTCGAGGTACACATTTGCAAGTTGGCCACAGGGGTGTGCGACACTTGGACTGAGATGGCACGAGTTCAATTGGATTTGAACCTACAGATTACAAAGCTACAGTTGAGGGCCCAACCTTCAACACCGCCAAAAGTAAAGGAACTGCAGGCGGTCGTTGTCACTGAAGCAGTCACGGTGATGGGGAGTGTAGTAGTAGACTGCACACAATTGTTTGAGCAGTCATTTGAGGTCCTGAAAATCTTGCAGGAGGACCCAAATATACATAGGCTGGAGATGGAAGCGCACGAGATATAACAATGCTATGATGAAGTTAAGGGCACAACGCGAACGATCGTGCTAACACAGAGGCTAGCCAAGCTGCAAGAGGCCAAGCAGCTAAAGGAAAAGGTGGACGTAGCACTGCAAAAGGAAGCAGTGATGAAGGCACGACTAAAGCCCTCACTGGAGGAAGCTTACGCAGTCACAGGAAATATTGAAGGAAATCTTGCAACTCTGCAAGCGATGCAACAAAAGCTTGAGGCTGACAGCGCAGGAGTAGTGACTGAGAAGATAGTGGAAGATGTGAAGCAGGCAGCAACTCAATGCACGGCCGAGGTAGTAGTCATATTGGTTGAGCTGGATAGGCTTCTCGCAAAGATATTCGTGCCTACCGAGTGACTCGAGGGTGAGTCACGATGTTTGTGTTGGGGTTCTGTTGGGAGAGGGATCCCCCAAGGGCATTTTTGGGGCTAAAAGCCCATGTTTGAGTCAAATTTTGTAATAAAATTGTAAAGACTCCACATTTTTTGGTCGCGGAGCGTGAAGGTGTCATGTGTCAAAAAGGGTAGTCTTCCCTTAGTTTTGTAAAGTAAAGTCGGCTGTAAGAGATCTACCCATGGTCTGTGGACCATGGGATTGTATAAAAAGAGCTAAGCTCTAAGTATTTTTAAGAACATACAAGGATGAATTATGTAAGAAAGTCTTAACTTTGAAGTAAGAAGTCTAAGTCTTGGGTTGTAGCATAGGTAGAGGCTCTGCAGCTGAGTGAGCAAAGACCTAGGGTAGAAGTCTGCAGCTGAGTGCGCGGACCACTGCAGCTGTGTGTGCGGGGTGGACAGAAGTTGTGAACACTTGGAAGATATTAATAAAGAGATATATTTTGCAATTTCTATGTCTTTGTTCTGTTGACGCATCTTGATATGTTATGCATGAATTTCCTTTATTATGCTTATGTGATGCGTGAATGAATGTAATTACATTGAATAACTTAACACATTTACAAATATCTATTTACGCAGTGTTAATTATAATTATTTGATATGATAAGCAAGTCAGTCAGATTAATTGGGGAATATACACAGCACGCTACCATAGTAGTGTGAAAGTACTCGAGCAGTAGGTTAGGGCTGTGCGAAGGATGATCGTATCCTTTCACGGAGGCATTGAAGGACGAAATAGAGGGCTCATCTTACAAGCCCTAGAGTGAAGCCACCTATGTGAAGGCAGGGATAGAGGGAATCAAACGACATCAAAACCATCTCAAGGTGCAGAAACTTGGTTCTAGCATCCCCCCATACTGCTTCGGGTGAGATTTCGGTCCATGCTCTGTGGGCTGATGCCGAAATTTCCAATAGTGTAGGGATTTGTTTGGCTAATTAACGCTGAACCTAGATTAGGCCCCCTCAGGCCAACATGCGCAAAGGCCTCCAATTCGATAGTGCTACCTGATGGAGCACTGACCATAGAGAATGAGGCTGACAGGCCCACTGTCAGCGCCCTAAAGGAAGTAGGGTTGAATGTCACAGCGCTCCCACGTGAAGTGCTCCACCTCTTGCAGGATGGAGTGATTACAGCATTGAGGGCCCGTGAGCATCACGCCTGTCATGCGGAAAGAGTTAATCTTGCGGACAAAACCAACCTCCCTAGAAGCCTAAGAATTTCTAGTGACAAACAAGACAATTAAGAGCAATCCTTCTCTAAACATGCATTATCATACGAGAAACCAAGTGTTTTAGATCCTACCTGTAGTCCAACGCTATTGTAGTAGTCTAGCCTCGTCAATCCAGATGAGCTCCTCCTTCACTTCGAAACCTGCATTCACTAACAATCAAACGATTACATAGCACCTGAATATCCCATAAAATAAAACATATTCACAATATAGACCAAGGAGTATATGAAACAACTCATTAATAACAAATTGTTGAGAAGAATGGACTTATTTGTATTAATAGGAAACAAAAGAAACCATTACAACCTGAGCCTTGGTGTTGTGCAAGTTCCTCCCAGGGTCCAGCAAGAGTTTTCCTCTACTTTGACAAGCTCACCCACTTCCAAATGAAACAAGAAAGGATGGTAATCTCTCCTCACAAGCTTCTACAAGGAAGTCCTAATTCCAGCAGCATCTACCTTTGGAATGTTCAGCTTTCAACTTCCCCTCCTCTGGCCCAATGCCTGTATTATAGTGTTCTAGAGGAAGTTATTTAGTTCCAACATCAATGGGATACTCCCTCTTTTGGATGGGGTAGCTCCTCTCTTGATGGGATAAGTTCCTCTATCATAGGGATGCATGAACCATCTGGAGGCGCTCAATACACGTCAAACACTCTTCTAGAAAGCTCTAGAAGTGACCACAAGTAACTTTTTTAAGATGAAACTCGCGCCTTTTGACCTTTACAGGAGTACGCACCCATCCCTTGACTTACAGAGCGTACAAGTACGCAGGTACAATGAGCTGGGGATGCGTACACGCAGACAAGGTAGAGAGAACCTGCGTACCCAGAGATAAACATGATTTTTAATGAATTTCTCTCTTTTTTGAAGTTTGACATGGAGAGCAAAGGTATAAGGCTTGACAAGGAGGATAATATGACTGTTGATGGAGCCATATTAACTGCAGATAGTCATGGTGACAAATTTCAGTGTAACAACGCCCTCCAAGTGATCAATGAACAACGGATCAAAAATGAGCAGATGGCCTTACATAGAAATGTTGCCATTATTGTTGAAACTGAGGCGACGAATTAGAGCAAGCGGATTATGCAAGTCGTTGAGGAGGCCTTCCGAATGGTCCCTGAGTTGCCCATTCCAGAGGAGGAGCTAATCGAGGTAAGCATCCACAAGTTGGCCATAGGGGTGCACGACACTCAAACTAAGATGGTGTGGGTTCAGTTGGAGTTGAACCTACAAATTACAGAATTACAGTTGAAAGCCCAACCTTCAACTCTGCTAGAAGTGAAGGAACAATAGGCAACTGCTGTCACAAAAGCAGTAGTGGCGGTGGATAGTGCAGTATCAGACTACATGTAGTTATTTGAATAGTCATTTTAGGTCTTGACAAGCTTGCAAGAGAACCCCAATATATAGAGGCTAAAGAGCACATCGCTATGATGAGGTTAAGGGAACAACATGAACCGTCGCACTGACACAGAGACTAGCCAAGCCGCAGGAGGCCAAGTAGCTGAAGGAACAGGTGAACGCCTTGTTGTACAAGGAGGCAATGCTAAAGGCGAGACTGAAGGCCTAGCTAGATGAGGCTTAGACAGTGACATGATCTATCGAGGGTAAGCTTGCAACTCTGCAAGAAATGCAACAAAAGCTTCAGGCCAACAATTTAGGAGCAGTGACCGAGCACATAGTGGAAGACGCGAAGCAAGCAGCCACACAGTGCATGACTGAGGTTGCAGTCATACGAGTCGAGCTAGAAGGGCTTCATGCAAAGATCTCTGCACCTACCGAGTGACTCGAGGGTGAGTTGCGATGTTTGTGTTAGGGACCTGTTGGGAGCAGGATTCCCCAAGGACATTTTTGCAGCTAAAAGCCCATATTTTGGTAAAATTTTGTAATAAACTTGTAAAGACTCCACATTTTGTGGTCGCGGAGCGTGAAGGTGTTATGTGTCATAAAGGGTAGTTCAACCTTAGTTTTGTAAAGTAAAGTCGGTTGTAAGAGATCTACCCATGGTTCGTAGACCATGGGATTGTATAAAAAGAACTAAGCTCTAAGTAGTTTTAGAGACACACAATGGATATCATGTAAGAGAGTCATAGCTCTAAAGTAAGAAATCTAAGTTTTAGGTCGTAGCGTAGGTAGAGGCTTTGCAGCTAAGTGCGCAGAGGCCTAGGGTAGAAGTCTGCAGCTAAGTGCGTAGACCCCTGTCGCTGTGTGCGTAGGGTGGATAGAGTCTGTAATCACTTGGAAGATATAAATAAAGAGAAATATTCTGCAATTCCTGTGTCTTTTGTTCCATTTAATGCATCTGGTCATTTTATGTATGATTTTCCTTTATAATTCTTATATGATGCGTGAATGAATGCAATTACATTGGATAACTGAATGTAAGTAAGGATATCTATTTGTGCAATACTAACTATGATTATCTAATAAGATAAGCAAGACACTTAGATTAATTTGGGAATCTGCACAGTACGCTACCATAGCAGTGTGAAAATACCTGAGCCGCAGGTTAGGGCTGTGCGAAAGTTTATCGTACCCTTTCGCGGAGGTATTGAAGGGCAGAATAGAGGGCTCGTCTAGTAAGCCTTAGAGAGAAGCGACCTGCACGAAGGCAGGAATAAGAGGAATAAACCAACATCATGACCATCTCAGGGTGTAGAAACTTGGTTCCAACATCCCCGCATACTGCTTCAGGTAAGACTTCAGTTTGCACTCTGTGGGCTGATGCTGAAAGGGCCAGTAGTGTAGGGATTTGTTTGGTTAATCAACGTTGAACTTGGGTAAGGCCCCTTCAAGCCAACATTAACTCTCATTCACAAAAGGACTCCTATCAGCATGACATAGTTTCACATATGATAATAATGAGCATCTTGCCAACATGGAATCAAAGGGATCTCAATTCAAACATACATGACGACACCTGAGTACCCCATCAACATGGCGACAAAGTGATCTCAATCAAAACATGACAATAAGTACCTCTCACATCAAGAACAAAACAAGATCCCACATTAAACATCAAACAGGGATCTATACAACATAATGCATCTCAAGCAAAGAGACAAATAAGTACATGATCACACTAAATATACCTCACATGAAGGAGTTATCTGAAGAATAGGATGATAAACTGTTGGATCTGGCTGTACTAACAATCTCGTGGTGTCAAATATCATGGAAATGACTGCTCGCACATTGAATGTTGACACCTGCACTCCACTTTGAAAAGTGGCCAGAAATTGGAATGATCAAATGGAAAATCTGATTACAGCATCAAATTCGTGGCATCCAATAGTGTAAAATTGACTGTCAAATTTATCAATTCTAACAAAGTGAAAATCTAGGGCTACAAGAATCTTTTAGATTTTCCCTAGCTTCCTCAAAGATTCCCTCCTCTGGGTCATCTGAAGATTTGCTTCTCAAATAAGCAAACTGATCTCGCCATTGAGAGCCTTGCGAAATTCTGAGAAGAATGAGTATAAAGTTGGTTGCATTCTGAATCTGGGAAAATTCAGCCTCCAAGGAATCTGGAAGATTCCCTCAAGATTCTCCTCCACTAGGAATCAAATCTGCTACTCAAAAGGCGAATCTAACCTCACCATTGCATTCCCTGTGTTTCTGATAAAAGGAATTTTTACCTCCTAGGGAATCTTAAAGATTCCTCAAAGAATCTGCATGAGAATATTCCCTGGAATATTATGGGCATTTGCCTCATTTTCCATGCCTAGGGCAGACCCCCTCTACATTTCCATGCCTTCGTTTTGTCACTCTCCCGTTCGGTGCTCCGTTCTTCCCCCGTGCAATTGAGAACATAAGGTTTAAATATGTTTTGTGGGAGGAGCTACCCAAGAGGCTGTTGTGGCTTAATGGTTAAGGCGGAGACACTGAGGTAGGGAGGTCGGGGGATCAAATCTCGACCCTTCCAAAAATACGTATGCAATGTTTTTTGGTGTGTTAATTTTTTTTGGTGCAGAGGATGTTGTAACCGTTTAATATATATATTACCATGCAGTTTTTGTTGTATTAATGTGGGCGCCTGAGCGGTGGGTCGAGGATTCTGGTAGGGCGGGTTCGAACCCCGCCGCCCATGGTTTGCATTAATATATGGTATGGTTGGGGCGTGGGTCGGGTCCAGTAGAGGTGGCCCCCCACCCCTATATATATTGTTTGATGTTTAATGTGTTTCGTTGGGCTGACGGGGGTCACAGCCTATCGACGCCTTTTAAAATTGGTCTTTTTTTTAATTAATGTTTTTGGGGTTCGATGGAGGTGGCGAGGGTCATGGACCGCCACCAATTTTTTTTTCTTAATACAATAAGTTGTTTTGAAATCTTTCGAAAATAAGGGATACTGGGCAATTTAAAGAAACCACAATTTCGCCCATTTTCAGGAGCTAGGTTTCATGTCAGTTGACGATGAATTTGCATGACACTTAAACCTAGCCCACAACCCAACTTTGACCAAAACTTTGACTAGCTCTTTCTCCCTCATACAAGCTTTGATTTGGGTGTCGTTTGCACTGTTGGAATAGGGTGACAAGCACTTTGATCTCATTCCGTTGGGCCGATGGGGGTCACAGCGTATCGACGCCTCTTAAAATTTGTCTTTTTTTTAATTAATGTTTTTGGGGTTCGATGGAGGTGGTGGGGGTCATGGCCTACCACCAATTTTCTTTTCTTAATACAATAGGTTATTTTGAAATCTTTTGAAAATAAGGGATACTGGGCAATTTAAATAGACCACAATTTTGCTCGTTTTCGGGAGCTAGGTTTCATGTCGGTTGACGGTGAATTTGTAGGACACTTAAACCTAGCCCACAACCCAACTTTGACCAAAACTTTGACTAGCTCTTTCTCCCTCATACGAGCTCGGATTTGAGTGTCATTCGCACCGTTGGAATAAGGTGACAAGCACTTCGATCTCGTGCTAGTTTGAGAGCAATTTGACCACTTTGAATTTTGACCCTTTTTGAGTCCTCTGGGACTTTTGCATGTGTCTGGAGCAACCTGGATCATGACAAGTGAAAGTCCCCTGAAGTGGATTTCTTATTTATTTTGGTCAAATATTTCTCTCAGCCTTTGTGTAAAATCTTCATAAGAGGTAATGTTGCCATGCCCTAATGTTTCCAGACCAGGATACCACCATTCATGTGCTACCCCTTTTAGGTGCAATGTGGCAAATTGGATTGCATTTTATTCTTCCATAGTATTGAGCCTGAAGTAGTTGTCCACTCTTTGTACCCACGTTGTTGTTATAAATTTAGATGAACCATCAAATGAAGGAAGGGGAAGTTCGCTCACCTTGCGTATTAGTTCGGAATTAGGTTGCCCCCTGGGTCTGTTTCTGAATCTAAAATTATTATATTCATTGAAGGCCATGGCAGCTCGCATGTTCTCTTCTAGCACTACATATTCTCAAAAGTAATTGTCTAGTAGTTTGTTTGGTTCAACGACTTCTTGATTTACTATAGCTTGATTATTCATGAATTGAGGCAACAACGATTAATTAAACTTATTAGTTCCACTAGTGTTAGGAGGACCAGGGTTAGGATTTCTAGTCCTCTCCATGTTTGATTCTGGCTGATGCAAGAATGTAATAGAATAGACACATGAACATAAACACATAGATGCAACATAAATAAATATTCATTTCATTGATATGAAAGAACTGAAAGATGCTTACATACAAAATGGAAATAAACTAGCTTGGGCGATGGTAGCTTATCTCTGAGAAGAGATGTGGCGGCTACATGCCTCTGAATTGTGTTACACTGAAGCTCAAGGGAAATTTTATTTCGAGCAACAAAGGGAAACTCTAAATAACCAAAACCCTAACCTTAGGAGATGGAACACCAAGAGTTTGTGGGCCCCATTGGGGTTTGTTGGGCAACCAACTTCCCAATGTTTTAACTTGGTCATATGATCTCCATTTTGCACGTGTGATACCTCTTCAGAAACATATCTCCGAGTACTACAAGATTTGTGACAAGCCCCTATTTGTGGATATGGACCTGCTGTGGACCTCAAAAAAAAGGTCATTTAGAGGGTCGAAACAACTTCGGAAGTTCAAGACCCGAAAAACTATTAAAAATAGTAAATGCTGCTATAATCAAGGAAACTAATGAAACCGACTGGAGGTCTAGGTGGAATAGGTGGGTGGCCACCAATATCCACCTAGATCAATGTTAGTTTTGTTGTTGTTGGCAACACTTTCACTCCATATGATATGAGTCATCAACTGGGCAAGTTGTTGTTGACCCTGAGCTAATGTTTGAACTAGATGTTGTCCTTGTAATATTGAATTTGATATTTCTTTCTTTCCATGTATCAACACATGTAAGAGATCCCTAGTGTCTAGATCTCCTCACTCCTCCTTACCTTCCATGGTTGTCCTACGATTACCCTTGTTTTCTATTGCAACGTCAGTTGTATCTCCCAACAACATACACCACTCTCATGGGTTGGCAGGAATCCAACACTCTGATACCACTGTAATATACTAGTGAATTTTTTTGCCCTAGATGTGTCCTAGGGTTTCAGTAAATTTCCTTGTATTAACAAAAATCTTTGCAACTTTAACTAATAATGTTGTAATAAAAAATAATATAATTCAACTATCACTATTAAATACTCCATTTTTACTCCACAATGATTGGTTGACTCTCAAATCGCTTATGCATGGATTTAGAGAGTTCACCAATTTAAAATAATAACAAGTCAATGTTCCATAGGAAATAATTCTCCATCTAAATGTATCAAATAATACCAATTCAACATTTCATAGGGAATATTTCTCCGTCTAAATGTGTCTATTGATTGGGTCCTAAAGAGAAACTCAAAAATTGACCTAGCCCCGAAGATGTCCCGATCTCTTGCTTCTTCGAAAATATTTTCTTATCTATTTTGACCACACAGTGCTTCCTTAAAAACTTTTGCACTCAACTTATACTCACCGCCTATCACAGATCCAACAATTAAATTCTTGGAAACCTCAAGAGAGAATATAAATCATTAAGAAAACTTGTCGTTTGTCTTTAGCAAAACTGAGCTTCCCTTTATGTCCAACCTAGTCAAGTGGAGTTAAAACCCACTTCACAAAAGCTAGGCCAGGAATTCGCTAATCCTCGAATTGCTTCAAAGTGAACTTAAATTTTTCCTTCTATTGAGGAAGAAGATTGACAGTCTTGCTCGGTTAGAGATTTTCACTGTCCTTTTTATGCCCAGTCTTAGAGAACTCATTGCCTTTGTTGCTTTTGTGCCCAAACCCATGAACCAACATAGACCAAACCCTCATTACCTGACAGAAAACACACTCCTGTACCAAACAAGAGCCACAAATAATTCATTGTCTCTCAAATCGCTTCCTTGTGCCCATAACAGAATAATAGAAATGCAAATTGTGTTAACTAGGGTGGAATCTTTCACCATCGAAATTGACAAGATTGACAAGAAGAAAGGGGTCTTAAAACCCTTGGAGCTAATGCTCAAAAATAGATGAAATGATCCTTGATGCCTCCTAATGAATTCAACCCTCCTTTATTTATAGATTTTCTAGCGTGTTTCATCTCTTTTAATTGATTGAGTGAACCTTACTGAAACCCTAGTTTTGGTTATTTTCGCCAAGCAAATCCAAAAATTGCCTAATAAAGAGTATGATGGTTTTTATCCTCTTTATGGAGGACTATAACCTACGGGGATGGATAGGCTAATAAGTCATATTTGTCCTCAATTTATAGAGGACATTACGTGTAGAGTTTCAAAAGTTGCTTGGTGTTTGGATAGACTAAATTTATATTAGAATGAGTGGGTTGGAAAGGGTATCAAAGACTTGAATGGGATTGAACTCGGATATGATGCCAAAATGTCCTTTTTAAGGAGTTTTTCATATAATAAGAAATGATGATCTTAAGAGATCCAGTGATGATTCCTTGGAAGTTCATGTATAACTCCTTGAATTCTAAAGTGATGGGACCTAGTGTGCATAACCATCCATCCCACGAAACATGACCACCCATTTAAATGTAAAACATGTGGGGTTTTAAAGAGTAATTACCAATTTTCACAGTGATTCGCAGCCAAAAAAAGGTTGAAGTCGTGTAAGACTCCGAAAGCTTCCGTAGACTCAGATTTTTGAATCCTTAAAGCATTTGAAAGAGCATTGCATCCGGCATCCTGCGTCCACTTCCCTTGCTTCATTCAATATTCGTGGGACCCATGTTGACAATGTCACACACTTTCTATGGCGTGATTAACTCACCATGTTCACGTTTAACTTATTCAAAATTATGAATTTAATATGAGAAATAAAAAATATAAATAATTTGGATAATATTAATGTTTACTTGAGGGTAAGGCAATACATGTATGTCTGACCTTACTTTGTGTTACTGTCAAAGTAATATTAATGTTTACTTTAGGGTAAGGTAATAAATGTATATACTTACTTTGTGTTAGTGTCAAAGTACGAGAATGACTTAGTATTATCAATAGGGTTTTGGACTAAAAACTTGTTTGAATTCATTTCCCCTTTCCTTTTTAATTCTTTTTTAAGGTATATTAAAAAGTTAAATTATTTTTTAAGGAAGGGAAGTCAACTTTTACCAAAGTTGTGATTTATATGTTTTAATTTGATTAAAAAGGTATTAAGTAAATTAAGGAATGTTGTATTTAATTGTTGTTTTTTTATGGAAAATGTTAAATATTGATTATATATATATATATTATATATATTTAAATATATAAGTTGTATTTTTTTCTTAAGGATAAATTTAAATTTTTAAAATTAAAAATATTTAATAATTCAAAAAATTTAAGGAAAGTTTTTTTTTACTAAGTTGTCTTTTATATGTTTTAATTTGACTAGCAAGATATGAAATAAATTAATGAATGTTAAGATTTTGTTTGTATTTATTTTGTTTTTTAATGTAATATTTTGAGAGAAAGTTTTTAAAATCCACATGATTTATTAGATATTTGATTTTATAGGGGGAGACCCTAGTTCAGGCGCGAAGGGCCAATAATGGCTCGTTGTAGTCTAGGACAATGTCGACATTTTCACTTTACCTAAAGGGTAAGGAGTCTCACCTAAGGCATGCTACGACCAGAAATAAGAAGGGTTCGTCATTTAGTCAAGGTAATGTCAACCATCAATATGTAAACAACATCATACACACATTTGAGACAACAACATATTTTTCAACACTATGAGACGACCACCTACATAGATTTGTGGTATATTTAAAATTTAAGCGGGTCCATACATCATAAGCAAATACGCGCATCATACTAAGAAACTAGTCCATATCTTATTTCATCTTAATTCAACATAAGAGCAATACATAATACATCGACCTTAGCCACATGTAAATATGAGAAATACACTATTACAGGCTCTAATTGCTAATGACAGACTCAGAGTTCCAATCTTCAACCCAGAGGTCTTGCTCGTCCGCATCTAGACACATCTGCTCTTTCGCACTACAACCAACCAACCCCTCTCTCCTTACAGGTTTCTTCTTTTGTATTCCTTCTGCCACTTGCACTGCAAGTTCTTGCTCGGTTCTTCCTTCGCTTGGATGTCTCTCATCCTTCTTGTATGTTCGAGTGCCTCTGCCTTCTGCTGACACTTTGCCGCAACCATCCTCGCAACTACCTGTTCCTGCCTTCTGCCCTAGTTGTCTTCACCGCAACCTGATCGTTGCTATCGCAACTTGATCGTTGTTGCCACCACCCATTTCCTCTTTGTCCCGTGGAAAGCCAAAATAATCAAAATATTTTTAAAATCAAAACGAAGGCCCCATCAAGCCCCGACCACAATTCTTTGACTCGTCCTCGAGTCAATTCATTTCGAGCTCTGTTGGTCCTGTTGGTGTTTCAGTGGGTACTCCTGTCAGTGGTTGCTCTAGTTCTGCTGGTTGATGGGCTGATGATCCTGTTGGGTGGTTTTTGCTCCCATTACACCTTCCTCCGTTTGTCGCCCTTCCTTTTTAAACGAAGGCCCCAAATCTGGAACAACGATGGTCGTTTACTTCCTGAATTCATTGTATTTCTGTAGGGCAGCCTCCCATCTGGCAATGATCGCATCAACCTGTTGAGTGAAGTCTTCGGTCATATGGGAAGTTAATTCAGTGAGATTTTGAATTCACAGATGGTCCCACTATTCTCCGTTGTTGTTGCAAACTTCTTTTAAGAGCCAGAACCTATAGACGGACCGGTGGGCATAGGTCTCTGATCACCTTTTTAGTTCTTTTCGATTCTTCTTCAATCTGATCAACCTGTGCGTGAATGACGATGATCTGCTCATTAATCTGTTGGAGTTGGTTGCAATCCATGCAGTCTTTGCTACTGGCAAACAGTACATGTATATGCTCTCTCGTAGGGTATACTAAATGATTTTCCAATCCCAGGCTTCCCGACCAGTCGTGAACTCTGTCCATCAAGCAATACCCATCTACTAGTGCATCAATGAGTGCTTGCTTCTTGGCTTCTACCTTTGCTAATATTTCCCTCAATTGTTCTCGCATATATTTCGACTGGGTTTGGTAGCACTGATCTTCCTGTCTCTAGTTTCTTCCTCATATCAGCGTTAGTTGCTACTAGATTTGAACATGCTGCTTAGATATGGTCGCAACAACTCACCAGCTTGAAGGCTGTAATATCCTTTGGAGCGTCTATGTTGGCATCTGTGATCATCGGCCATAATGACCGAAACTTCTATGTTACCTGATCAACCTACGGTTGCAATTCTGTATTTGCTTGTCGTAATTGATCTCTCTCCTCTGTCACTTCCTCTAGGTGTTACTTTTGTTGCTCATGGTCTCTGGCTAGATCGTCATGTATCCTCTCATCTCTTTGCCGCTTACTGAATAAATGAAAATAACTCTGCCGAAGACCAGTGTTGCAAGGTGTCGGCTTGCATTGTGCTTGGGTCTAGAAAATTTCGCTGAATTGGTAAGCTGCTAGCTATGGATTTCTTGAGTGGGAGGTGGATGAATGAATGGGTTATGATTGTGGAGTGAACTGGGGAGTGGGAGGAACGATATTAGGGTTAGGGACCACTGGGAAACTTATAGGGAAAAGTGACTGGTACAGTTCACCCCCCTCCCTACGAAATAATTATGGTTGGTCCTTTCTCCTGGAGTGGGTTTGACCCAAAAAGTAGAGACACTGGTGACGTCTATTGGGTGCCACTTGCAGAGGTGGCCCCTCTAAACTGCTCTTTTGACTCAACTTCCATTTCTATAGTTGTTCGTCGTGTGCTAGAAGGGAGGGTTTCCAACAGGGTTGCGGAAGTGGAGGCTGTGTGGTGGGAGGATTCCCGCGACTAAGGTAGGATAGTAGAGGTAGTAGGGGGGGGGGGGATTTCTTCAACTACCGGGGATGCAAAGACTGATTGTCCGACCTCATAAATAAGGTCAACGATTTGAATTTCTGGGGTAGTTCTCGGCTTCTTCACGAATCGGTTCCCAATGAATCTTTTATTTTTAGGTTTGGGGACTGTTGGCTGGGATGGGGTGCGAGCACCCCCAATGGGGATTTCCATAGCTAGCATAGTTGTAATAATCGGCAAAAACATAGTGGAACCTTGAAATTGAAAGGGTTGGTTAGCCTCACTTGATTGCTCGTCGAAACTTGCAATCATCTGCCATAGCGCAAACATTTTATCTTCCATTCACAACACCATCAGGTGAAGTTCATCTTCAGTTGGCCTCTTTCTGCTTCTTTCCTCTTCTTCTCTTGCTTACCACTGTGGTTTCAAGCCCCTGAACAGATATCGGTGCTTTCCCTCAGTAATTTCACAGGCGACCTGAGACCATGTTCCAATCTCACTATGGAGTGCTTCTTCAGTCAAAACAAGTGAGCGACTGTTAACTCTACCTATTCCCTCCCCCCACCATGGGTTGCGGTACTATGACAATATTGCCGCAACCTTATTGACGCTTTTTCTTCTTCTTGTTAAAAGGATGTAAAAACATAAACTTCAAATGAATGCTGAAATGACTTGGCCACCCTATATTAACTCCTACCTACTTGCAGGCTCGTTTCCAAGACCCCCTTAATTTGAGATGATATTCGTTGACATGTGGAAGGGCTTCAAGCGTGCATCATTCACCCAACCTTGTAGCATATCTCCATCTAGTTGTGCCAACCTTACCACTCCAAAATCTTTAATTTCCACAGCTATGAACGGGCCCAACCAGTGCATCTGTATTTTACCCGGGAACTTTTGGAACTTTTTGTCATATAATAATAAGTGATCTCCAACCTTGAATGTCTTCCTCCTGATATGCCTGTCATACCAAGCTTTTTTCCTTCTCTTCTCTACCAACTAGTGAAATTCGGCCAAGGACCTAGATTTGTCAAGTTCCATTAGTTGACTTAGTCTTTCTCTCAATGTTACATTGTTTGTCATTCTTGTTGCATCGGAAATAAGTATGTTGGGTACTATGAAATATGTTGGCACTACTGCTTCCTTCCCATATACTAGCTAAAATGGTGTTTGTTTATGAAGTCTTTTCACCATTGTTTTGTATGCGCATAGAGTTGATGGTATCCGCTCATCCCAGTCATGCCTGTTAGCTGATATAATTTTCGTGAGACCTTTTTCTAGTATTTTGTTGAATGCCTCGACAGTCCCGTTGCCCTATGGATGGTATGGACTACTTTTATGATGCTGGATCATAAAATTCTTGATAAGAGACTCAACTGTTTCATTTATAAAATGTGTTCCTTGATCACTTGTCAAGATTTTTGGGCATCTTAATCTTGAAATTATATTCTCGAAAATGAACCTTGAGGTAGTGTCAGTTGTATAGTCTTTGACATGTGTTACTTCTGCCTATCTGGTGATATATCCAATGGCAATTATTATGTATCTTTCATGTGAATGTCTTGCTGGTGGTGTTATGGGTACGATGAAATCTATTGCCCACTTCTCGAATATTTGTACTATATGAACGGGATTTAAGGGCAGTTCGTCTCGTCGGGAAGGCTTTACAACCCTCTGACAAATGTCATAATTCTTAGCATATTATTTAGAATTTTTGTGGAGGGTTGGCCACCACAATCTTGCATGCATTATCTTCCTTACGATAGTGTTTCCTCCTATGTGGCCTCCTGCAACTCCAACGTGACATTCCCATAACAGATCCTCTCTTTCGTGCTGAGGTATGCAACACCTTAGGACTTGATCCGAGCCCATCTTATAGAGATTTCCCACGATTATTTAGTAGTCTGTTGCCCTTACTACTAAGTGTCACTTTTGTGTTGGTGTGTACCCCTCTGGGTAGTGCATTGTTGTCAATAACCCAACAATCTCTTCTAGGTAATTCGAGACTACTTTTATTCTGAATAGTTCAACATCAGGTAGTTGATCATCCAGTTCCCCCTTGTTCTCTCCAGTCATGACAAATGATTCGACCCCACATTCAACCTTCCCGGTTTGATGACCACTTCAAAAGTGAATTCTTGGAAGAGTAATAACCATTTGCATACCATGCCTTCTAGCACTAGTTTGTTCACTAAATACTTTAGTGTTGAATTGTCTATGAAAAACTTGAACAGTGCCCCCAACAAGTAATGCCTAAATTTTTTCAAAGAGTAGACCATGGCCAACGCCTCCCTCTTTGTTGTTGTGTAGTTCCTTTTCGTAGTGGACAACTTTCTGCTGGCATAGTACACCAGGTGATCCATATTTCTCTCCCCTAGTTGCGCTAAGACTACTCCTAACGCGATCCATGATGCATTAATATGTACATGAAATATCTTGTTCCAATCTAGATAGACAAGGATCAAAGTGCTTACTAGTTTCTCTTTCAATTTATCCAATGCTGCTTGACAATCCTCCATCCAAGTAAATACTTCCATCCTCTTCAGTAATTTCTCCATTGGAGCTGTGATTAATGCATAATTCCTGATGAAGCACCGGTAGTACCCTGTATGGCCTAGAGTGGACCTCGGTCGCTTTACATTGTGTGGCGGTTCCATGTTGACAATTACCACAACCTTTGTTGGATCTACGCATACCCCATCTTTGCAAACAATGTTGCCCAACTGTGTTCCAAATGGAACCGCAAAAATGCACTTCTTTAGGTTTTAAAGAAATTTGCTACTGTCGGCACCTTTCGAACATGACCCTTAGTAAGCTTGCGTGTTTCTTTAGTAGGCTATATACTGTCCAGTCATCCATGTACACTTCTAGAAACCTGTGAATGTAGTCTCATAATGCAACTATAAAAATCTACGAGAAGACTACGAGTGCATTCTTCAACCCGAATGACATTATATTGTATGCATATGACCCCCATTCAGTGGTGAACGTTGTCTTACTTTTTTCCTCTTCGACTATTTGGACCTGATGGTAGCCCGAGAATCCATCCGTGAATGAATATGCTTCATTTCCCACTACATTGTCCAAGACTTCATCACTGAAGGGTGTCAGAAAGGGATCATGCACACATGCATTGTTCATACTTCTATAATCAACGCAGACCCTAGTTTCTATCACATCCTTCTTGTTCTGTATGACTATCGGACTTATCCACTCTATTTCATCTACCGGAAATATAATCCCTGCTTCCAAAATTTTATCGATCTCCCTCTTAACCTTTTCCTTCACCCTGGGGTACAATCTATACAACCTGTGTTTCACTGGACGGGCATTCGGTCTTAGAACAATCTGCATCTCCCCTATGTCTCCTTTTATTCCTTTTAACTCTGCAACTAATGCTAGAAACAAGTCTTGGTATTCCTGCAACAGGTCAAAAATTTCTTTTGTCTTATGTTCATCCCAATAATCCCCCACAGACACCACCTTGGGTTTATCCTCCATTCCAACATTTTGCTTCCTTAATTTCATCGGTAGAAGGTGTGCGGCTTCTCCTATGGGACTTTCCCAAATATCCCTTTCTCATTCTGTTTCCTCAAAGGTCTGATGTCTCAATCCTTCTAACCCCTCGCTGTCTAGTTATACATCCACCTTGTCGCAAGTCACATATTCTAGAGAACCTGTGTCATAAAGATCCTGTAAGAACTATTCATCAACGCAACCTTCAACCATTTGTGTTGGGTTGAACAAGATTCTTTTAATTTCATATAGTGTCTCAGTCATTCATTTATCTTCATCTCTAAATGACAAGCTGCTAATGAACTGAGATTCCATGGTATCCCATTCTACCATTTTTTTACGAAGCTCTTCTTGCATGTACCAGGCTTGGGGAATGGTACCTAGGGTATGTATGAATGAATGTACCCAAAATTCTTTCGGAATCCTTTCCTTTTCCCAACTTCTTATGCAGGCTTCTCAGTGATTCTTAGGATCTAAATTACCTATACATTTCATATTATCTTGAGGGAGGTCTTCTTCCTGGTTGAACCTCTCCCTTGTGGCTTGCTTTACGACTCTCTATTCCCACAATGTGTTGCGGTGTGTTATCCACCACCTTTTCAGTTTGGCAAGGAGCATGATATCTAGTAAAGGGACTTTGTGATCTTCCCTTACTTCTCTGTCTACTTTGTTCAAGAAGATGTCCACTGGTTTAATGCCATGGAATTTCGGATAGTCGCTTACCTCTGCCCCTGTCCAATTTATCATGCCTATCTTTGGGCAGTGTCTGGTATTGAGTTCATATCCGCCTCTCTACCATGCATCCCACGTGGCTTTTGAACCAGCTTTCGAGCTCTGATTGATCCTCCAGTTGACAGATCCTCTGTTATGAAACCAGCTCAAGAAAAGATAGAAAAGATAGATCAACGCCTTAGAATTCAGCCTCTTCGAGGGGGCAACCTCCTTTACAT
>APFE031220512.1:127872-138324 GCA_000404065.3 Pinus taeda
TTTAGTGCATTTGCTATCACAATTGTAACAAAGCCCTTTTTCTCTTTTTTCTTCCAATTGTTGTGGTGTAACCCTTGGAGGTTGTGGAAGGCTAGGAGAAACAACACTTCCATCTTCATAGCTGTGAGGGGTAGAATTCATTTTAGCCATAATTTTACTTTCTAGTATGTCACAAAGCGCTTTTACTCTTTCGAATTGTTGCAGTGTTGCTCTAAAGAAGGTGTTTCTCTTTGTATCCTCATAATGTGCTATCATTTCCTCTGTGAGAATTGACCACGTAACAAGTCGTTTACGAGAAAAAAGCCCTTTATACCATAAAAATTGATCCAGTTCTAAATATGAAGATGAAATACATACCTTCTGTAACAGTGGTACACCATGTATATCAAAATATTGCTCCATCTGAAGTATTGAATTTATCGGATCCTTCCCATCAAACTTCCTCATCTTGTTTTTTCTTGATTTTAGGAGCTCGATCTTGAAACGACTGTAACTCTGTACTTTCAGATCTTTAAGTTCTGAAATTGTGACCTGCAGTAGCCCTCTGTGTCCTCTTTCCAATGCCACCAGTCTGACCCCAATTGGATTCTCCAATGAAGAGTTATGCCAAATCTCCCACAGTGACCTGATTATAGACCTTTCCAGGAGAGCGAACTTGTATGAAGTGCCACGTGTCACTATTTGGACCTCTGGCTCTGAAAAATATCTAAAAGAAACTATAGTCCGTCTGCTTTCTGTACCTTCTTATGAAATTTCAATCCGATCCCCAGCGAGAAAGTTATGACGATTTTCACCAGGTCACCTGTTTGGAATGTAATTCAGGAGTCTGCAACAATACCAACTTCCTTAGATCATATCTCTGCAAATATAGCGCGAAACGCTCTGAAATTTGGACCCAAGATTCAGAGAAATTGCTTCTCAAATGGGTTTTGTTTGCAACTTCTGAAACGTCACAGAAAAAACGTTACAGCGAAAATTCCACGATGACCTGTTTGGAGCAGCGAAACCCTAGAATCCAAAGCTATGATACCAAATGTTATGAAACCAGCTCAAGAAAAGAGAAGAAAAAGATAGATCAAGCCTTAGAATTCAGCCTCTTCAAGGGGGGGGAAACCTCCTTTACATTACATAAATTGAAAAAATTCTTGGATGATACAAATGAAAAGACCTTCCTTTCTATATAAGGAGTCTAAGGGAATCATTATATAATCAGAGCCTACATAACAATAATAATGTAAGGGCACAATAATAACAACAGTGGGCTTCTATGGGGCACAATAGTAACAATATGGGAACTACATGGTTACATTAATATAATAAGAGGGTTGTACTAATAATAATAAGGGGTTACACTAGTAGTATAGGGGCCTAACATCCTCTTGCCGTAGGATGTATATAATATTGTCTTTTACCTGCTATTAGTGTGTATAACTGGTCTAGAATTCCTGGCTCATCCTTGTCATCTACAGGTTCCGTGAACTTGGGTCCTTGATAGGGGTCCAAGGGTTGTATCACTCTAACTCTTTCTGCTTTGAAGATCATTAATTCTTTCTTTAGGTTGATGACGACATAATTCTCATAGGCCCAGTTGATCCCAAGAAGAGCTAGATATGGATCCTTATCGCCCATTATGTCAATTAATTTGAATTCAGTGTACGTATTTACTCCACCACATCCACTTCTACGTTTTCTAGCCTTCCAATGGTTAGGATACAATATTGATTCACCATTCTCAATTTTATTGGCGAATATTTCAGTTGTGGCTCCCCCATTGCCTCCCATGTTTTCCTAGGAAGGATGTTTATATTCGATCCCAAGTCCAGCATCCTGTCCTTGATTTGGAATCCCGCAACCTAAGCATTGATTCAGAATTCCTTTTCACTTTTTTTCTTATTTCGCCACACTCTTCTGGTATTATTTTCTGGTAGGTTGGTAGATGCTCATTCTGCTTCCCCTTCCTCCTCTTGTAATGCTTCTTTTAAACTCTTGCGCAACTCCTTTAACATGTATTCATCTTAAACAATCTACAAGAAAAACTTAAACCATTCTTCTATTAGATGAGCGTTGTTGAGTGTGCGGTTATTCTTTGTATGATTTTCCCTTATCTCGGCCATCCCTTTGAACAATTTGACCGGCTCGTGATAATATTGTTTTTGTCGCTCAAGCTGGTATGATTTCTTTGGGGATGTTTCCTTAACAATTAAGGATGGGTCCACCGAACCTTGATCTTACCTTGTCTTCTTTTCCCCTCTTGTAACTATATTGATATTGGTTACAGGAAGACTGTCCTTTGTACGAGGTTTGGCGTTAACCAGGTTAGCCCCTCTCTGTCTAGTCCTTTCTTCCCACTTTGCGATGAGTTCTGGGTAATCTTCTGTGGCATGTGTATTGATTCTGCATTATGAACACCACGGTCTCCTAGGGAGCGGGAATTCCCTAGTGACGTGCCCCTCTTGGTCACAGTTGTAACATCTTATGGGATCTCTTCCTCCCATTCTTCCTCCTCTCCCATTTCCTCTTGAACTCATTGATTCTGAATGTCGACCTATCCGGCCATTCTACTAAAGCATCCAATGCCCTAAACCGGTTAGTGTGATGCGTTGTGGATGCACAAAACTAACAATAGCTATTGTTAGCGATGTTGGAGTACTTCTGTAGTAACGGGCACATCCATGGAAGATGTCCATACATCCTACATACATGGAAAATTCTAGGGGCTAATATTTGCAAGTGGGCTAATTTTCCATGGGTTTTCCAAAAACAAATTCGCCAATTTCCATTTTTTATAAAAATGATTCAACCAAATTTTACAATATAAAATTATTTCACCTTAAAATAGCCAACATTATATAGAAAGTATATATAAAATCATTATAAATTTGGATAATTTTACAAATACATCAATAAACATTTTATAGTTTGCATATTAGGGACTAGTGATATTTGCCAACATTTTTAAACTTCAAGATAGTTTTTCATCATTAAAATTTTCCCTACGCTACATATTTCATAGTATTCCTAATTGTTTCGTCTGAGGAAAACTCCTTGCACTCCCACTACCACAACTCCTATCGTTGGTGGGGTTCCAGATGACCCTGCCATTCCCCCTGAGTGGTTAATCTCCCGCAACCTTGGACATTATGTCACGACATGTCCCTCCACCATGTAGTGTGTGCACCATACATTGGGTCTAATTGACCGAACTAGTTGGAGATCCTTCAATTTTTCCGTTAAATTTGCAATCTGATTTTGAAGGCCCATAATCAACGAATCTTACAATCCTATTCCCCTTAGATATTCATGAGGATAACCTGCCATAGCCTCTATGTTTGATGCTTTCTCTAAATCATATTGGATATTCTCAATCTTTTGTTGCGTCAGTGGCATCCTTGTAAGGGGAAAGAGCACCTTGATGAACCAGTCTCTTTGGTGATTATGATCTAAGGTGTAACTCAGATTAGTAATGGCATCCTTAAATCTTTGCATTAATTACTAGGTAGTTTCACCTTCCTTCTGCTTGATTTCCGATAGCTCCGATAACCCGTGCTAGTTAGTCTGAGGTACTTTGAATTCCTGTACAAACCCCCTCTTGACGTCATCTACCGTGGGGTTCTAGTTCTGTTCCTCCCATTTTATAAACCAACGCAGAGCTCTCTCTCTTAGCATGGTCTGGAACTCAATTGTTTTGACGTTGTCTGGTGTCTGTCGTGCTCTCCATATAGCTTCGTAGATATACTAGTGTTGTTCTATGTCTTCATTTCCCCTGCCCACAAACTCTTGATATCTGGTAAAATATCCTGCCATGTTTATTTGAGTATGCACCAATAACACAAATCCCTTGGTTCCGGGCTGCTAAGATCCTTGCAGTCCCAAGTTACTAATACCACTAATTCCCTTGTTGTTTATTGTATAGAAACTGACCTTATATTTCGCGTGCACATTGTGTACTCGTATTACTTTAGCTCATTTAATAACAAATTATCTGGATTATAGTAAGGCACCAGGGGAAGGTAGGGAGGAATACTATATGCACTTTGGGGATATTTTTGTTGATTTCTTACGGATGCTTCTCCTTCAGCAAATAACCTTCTCATGACGTTTCCCATTTCCTCTTCACAACTACTCGACATGTATTCCTCCGCTATCCTTCCCAAAACCTATAAGGAAGGATCCTCTTTATCCTTTTGGCTCCTATCTTTCCAGTTGCCAATCTTTCCTTTTCCTACATCTTATTTTACGCTCGCTTCCTATTGGGGGTTCCCCGACACCGCTCCTACTTGGTGGGGTCCAATTTTTCTCTTATTCAGAGTCTGAATCACTCTTGCTTGCCACTTGTCAGCTAATAATGCTCTCCTATATGCCCTAACATATCTTTATTTTCGCAACCCTCTACATTGATTCCTTCAGCAACATCTCTATTCCCCAACCGGTAGCATTATCCCCTTAGGTCCTTCCCCTAGTACTAGGGTTTTATGCTACCATATCCGTGGTAGGTAAGGGCAGTAGTCCTTATTCTACCATGAACATTTTAATCCACAATGACGCTTCCTTCACCAACCTTCCTCTTAACCTAGACTTGAACACCGCTTTTTCCCTTGAAAAAGATTGATAACTTTCTGTGGAAAACTCGACTATATACCCCTCCACTGTAGTCTTTACCCAAAATTCTACTACACTGGTTAGATCATTGTCTAACTATTGTAGTGATACAAGGTTTGAGGAAGTCCAGCTATGACGAGTTGACGTTGTTCCCCCCGATTGATTCTACACTTTCAACCTTCTCAAAGGAAGGTATACACAGAAGAAATCCAGAAGGAAGATGGGACCAGAATAGCCTGAATTAGGGAGGATTTTAGAGGATTGCAAAGGTCGACACTAATCAATTTGAGAAGTTTACCAGTCTTCGGCACTCAACTGGATGCAATGCAATGTACCAAACAATTGGCCCACATAATACATGGGGGGTCCCTATGGCTCGACAAGGAGTATCCAATTCATGTAGATGATATTCATCGTCTTACAGGGCTATCCACTGGAGAAAATGCAGTAAACACAACATTCCAAAAGAGAAAATGAACAGCGGGGAGATAATTATTATGCCAAATATGGAACGGAGCGAGGCAGAAGGGGAGAAAAAGTTGATATGATCAGCCAAATTGACATTAGGTTCGCTTGCTACATTATTGCACGAAAGACCATGAGACACTTCACACAGAATAAATGCACTCTAGATGCAATTTTGGTTGTGGAGCACTGCTGCAATGGAGAAGTACTCAATTGGTCTGCTTTTGTCTTGAATGAGCTCTTCGAAACATGTGAAGATATTTACAGGTGGAGTACCAATTTCCTATTTGGCTACATACTAATGTCTTTGGCGATGTGAAAATGGTGTTCATCGAGAGGGAGGGGGATGATGCCTATCATTGAAGGATAATTGTTAACACTCTGATACAAGCCATGGAGAGCTTCGGTGGATCCGATCAGTAAAGAGATTAATGAAGTAGATTTCAAAAAATGGTATGAAATGATGCTGATTACAATCAGGTCGACAAAGAGGATACCCAAACTAGATGAGTTCTTTAAGGAAATCTGGTTTGGAGCCTCGCATGGGCATACTTACCTTTGACCCATCCTAACACGTTCAAGATGAGGCCACAAAAATTTGTTCTGACTGAAGAAGCACTCCATAGTGAGATTGGATCATGATCAGGGGTCACCTGTGAAATTACTGAGGAAAAGTACTGATATTTGTTTGGGGGGTTGAAACAAGAGTTGCAAGTGGGAGAAGCATAGGAAAGCAACAAAAAGAGGTCAGTTGAAGATTACCTTCACTCGATGGTGTTGCGAATGGAAGAGAAAATGTTTATGCTAAGGTAGACGATCATGAGCAATTAGGTCAGCCTAACCAGCCCTTGCAATTTCAAGGTTCCACTATGTTTTTTCCAATTATTACAACTCCACTGACTAGGGCAATCCCCACTGGTGGCACTCGCACCCCATCCTAGCTAACAATACCCAAAACAAAAAAGAAAAGTCATTCAGAACCCGACAGTTAAGAAGCCGAGATCTACCCCGTCAATTCAAATCGTCGACCTTACTAACGAGGTCAGACAGTCAATCTCTACATCCCCAGTGGTTTAATAAATCCCCCCCACTACCTCTACTATCCTACCTCAGTCATGGGAATCCACCCCCCACACAGCCTCCACTTCCGCAACCCTGTCGGAAACCCTCCCTTCTGGCACACGACGCGCAGCTATAGAAATGGAATTTGAGTCAATAGAGAAGTTTAGAGGGGCCACCTCTGCTAGTGGAACCCAGCAGATGTCGCTAGTGTCTCTACTTTTTGGGTCAGACCCACTCTAGGAGAAAGGACCAACCACAATTCTTCCATAGGAAGGGGGGTGAACCGTACCAGTCACTTTTCCCTATAATTTTCCCATTGGTCCCTAACCTTAATATCATTTTTCCCACTCCCCAGTTCACTCCAGAATCACAGCCCATTCATTCACCCACCTCCCACTCTCAGAAATCCATAGCCAACTGGAAAAGACCTACCAATTCAACATAATTTTCTAGACCCAAGCACAATGCAAGCCAACACCCTGCAACACTGGTCTTTGAAATAGTTATTTGCATTTATTCAACAAGAAGTGCAAAGAGCTGAGAGGATACATGATGATCTAGCCAGAGACCATGAGCAGCAAAAGCAACACCTACAGGAAGTCACAAAGGAGGGAGATGAATTGCGACAAGCAAATACAGAATTGCAAGCATAAGTTTATTAGGTAACAAAGAAATTCAGTGATTATGGCCGATGATCACAGATGCCAACACAAACGCTCCAAAGGATATTACAGCCTGCACGCTAGTGAGTTTCTGCGACCATATCCAAGCAGCATGTTCAAATCTGGTAGCAACTAATGTTGATATGAGGAAGAAACTGGAGACAGGGAGATCAGCGTTGCCAAACCTAGCTGAAATATATGCAAGAACAATCGAGGACAATATTAGCGAGGTAGAAGCCAAGAAGGAAGTAATTTCTAATGCACTAGTAGATGGGTATGCCCTGATGGATAGAGTTCATGACTGGCCAGGAAGCCTAGCATTTAAAAATCATTTAGTATACCCTATGAGAGATAAGATACATGTATTGTTTGCCAGTAGTATAGACTGCATGGATTACAACCAACTTCAAAATATTAATGAGCAGATCGCCATCATTCAGGCACAAGTTGATCAGATGGAAGACGAATCGACAAGAACTAAAAAGGTGATCAAATACATGCATCCACTAGTCTGTCTACAGGTTTCGGCTCTAAAAGAAGTTTGCAAAGGAACATCTACGAAGTCAAAAGCCAACTTAATTAATTTCCCATATGGCCAAATACTTCACTAAACAGGCTGATGCCATCATTTCCAGATGGGAGGCTTCCCTATAGAAATACAATGAATTAAGGAAAGAAATAACCACCGATATTTCGAAGTTGGGGCCTTCATTTGAAAAGGAAGGGTGAAAGAGAGAGGAAGGTTTAATGGGAGAAGAAACCACCCCACAAATAACGGTTGAGACAACAAGAGCATCAACCCATTAGCCAACAGAACTAGAGCAGCCACCAACAGGAGTACTAATTAAGACACCAACAGGACCGACAGAGTTTGAAATGACCTAAATCGAGGACAATTCAAAGAATTGTGGCCAGGTATTGTTGGGGCCTTCATTTTGATTTTAAAAAGATTTTGATTATTTTGGCATTCCATGGGACGAAGAGGAAATGGGTGGTGGCAGTAACGATCAAGTTGCGGTCAAGACAGCTTGGGTAGAAGGTAGGAACATGCAGTTGCGAGGATGGTTATGGAAAATTGACAGCAGAAGGCAGAGGTAGCCGAGCGGACAAGACGTATGAGAGACATCCAAGCAAAGGAACAGTTGAGTGGGAACTAGTAGTGCAAGCGGCAGAAGGAATACAAAAGAAGAAACTTGTAAGGACAAACTTACTTTTTTAAAGAAAAAAAGTCATTATTTCCTTTCACTGATTGGAATTTCAATTATGATAAGTTTACCCCATTTAAGATGACCCATATCATTAAATTTTCTTTTAAAAATACACCCAAAATGAATTCAAAATAAAAATTGGATTTGTCCACTTATTGAATCACTTCAAGGTGAGTGCAAGTCAATAATGACTGTAGGATTTAACCCTGTACAATAATTACCTACAAACAAATTCTTAAAATAGAAAAATATAGAATGGGGGGAACATAAAACAAATATACACAGAAATTTTCCCCTGGATCCCAAAACCGGGACTACCAGATTGATTTTTCATTATATTCTTTTCAATCTTACAATACATATATATGCATGTCGAAGCATTCATAAATCTCAATCCACTAACTTTAGATTAGAACATAATTGTAGTTCCCTTGACCAGATCTGGAAAATACCATAGGTAGAAAACCATACTACCCAAAACCATGAGCAAAAATTGTGCACAAAATTTCCCAAAAAACAAAATTCCTAGGGTGATGCCCGGACCCCCAAAAAAATATTTTGGGGCCAATCATGGAAAGAATATAACACATACCCAAAATTCTCCCACTTGTTTTTTTCTTTCAACACAGTGGTCTGTAGGAGTGCATAGTCATTGATCCAATGTTGCAATACCCATTGTTTCTCTACACCAATAAAACTTCTCAGTGCTCATAGACTTTGTCATTGCATCTGCAACATTCTTCAAAGTGTCCACCTTTAGTAGCAATACCTTTTTTTCTTCAACCATATCCCTCACAAAGTGATACTAAACATCAATTTGCTTTGTCTTTAAATGATAAATATTGTTCTTTGCCAATAAAATTTCATTTTGGCTATCACAATCTATCCTTATAGCTCGTTGTTCCAACCCCATACTTAAACATAATCTCTACAACCAAACTACTTCCTTGCTTGCATGAGTGACTGCCATGTATTCAACCTCTTTAGTTGAAAGTGCCACTACAGACTATCTCTTTCTCATCCAACTAATTGTTGTTCCAAATAGGTTAAAATCATACCCACTTGTAGATATTCTTTGATCCAATTCTCCACCCTAGTCTACATCAACAAAGCCACGAATGTCCAAAACTCTATCTAATCCTGATCTTATTTAGTTTCACATACCATAATCACTGGTGTTATGCAAATACATGAAAAAAAATTTCACTGATGTCCAATGCTCCTTCCCAAGTTTTGACCGCTCAATACTCCAAATGCATGTGCAATGTTTGGTCTGGTGCAAACCATTGCATACATAAGGCTACCAACTACACTCACATATGGAATATGGGACATGTTAGTTGAAGATTAACTAGTGTTGGCCTTCATAATTATATCTGAGTCATGAGGTAATGTATTCGTCAAAGGAAAGAAAAAGAAATTTTATTATAAAATAAATTGACTTATTAAAGCATGGGTTTCATGCTCGGGTCGTTTGTTTTTAGGTCAAAGTATCCATTGAAGACTTCTAGGGTTTATGTCAACTGCCCTTGTCCATGTCATAATATAAAAGATCCTTCTTGGGCTTTATTTGTTAAGAAAGAAAGAAAATTTATTGTAAAATAATTCAATTATGCCTCCTCCACCAAGTCAGCCTCAACAATTCGACCTCACAAACTCACTATAAATTGGAGCAAATCGACTCATTTGGTAACACATCTCACACAAGTTCGAATTGCAGTATCTAGGAACAGAAAAAGTGTGAAGTTCAAGATGGAAGCTGGAATCAAAGTTTTTTGATCTCTCTCTCTTTCTCATGTGCAACGAAATTATGAAACTCCATCGAAGCTAGTGCTATCACCCTATAATTGAACCTCTAGGCTGAGAAAAGGTTTACAGGGGTAACCACGAATCTATTTTAGTTAGAAACTGTTCTTTTTCAACTAGAGGGGGCTCCCTCACTTGAAATAATGTTAAAATGTAAAAGCAATAAGGCTTAGGACATAAAACAAAGGCCATTTCTATAAAGTAAAAATAGGTTTCACTGATGATGGTTGACAAACTTAAGAGGGAGGGCCACTGGGCATGGAATCATGATTCAAATATTTACATGAAATTATTAGAGTGTAAATGAGGCACTCATGGAAACAAAGGCAAGGAAGACATGACTTTAAGTTATTACATGATCTGAAAATGGACTGTACTTGTTTAAGGGTGCAAGGTATCCATTTTCTGTAATTGCAAATGTGAGTTATACACTTCAAGTGACCTCTAAAAAGGTGAAAACTTCCTATTTCTTATACAGAGATAAACTGTAGGGGCATTCACCGGACATGTCACCTCTAAAGAGAGGATGAGTTCTAGAGGCTACCTGGCCCTCTACAGGCTCTGCCTAAAGAAATAGCAAAGTAAACACTTAGAAGTCTTTGACAGCAACATACTTGAAGTTTGAATATCTTGCGGAATAAAATCAATTA
>APFE031220512.1:162094-180739 GCA_000404065.3 Pinus taeda
TTGCCAACAAAATAAAGTTGAAACAATTAAGACATCGGGTCTATTACAACCTTTATCCATTCCAAGACAACGTTGGGAGGAGGTTTCAATGGATTTTATCACAGGTTTACCTAGGTCTGAGGGAAAGAGTGTCATCATGGTGGTAGTTGACAAACTTACCAAGTATGCTCACTTTTGTGCATTATCACATCCATTTAAAGCCAGTACAATTTCTACTGCATTTATGGAAACAGTTCAAAAGATACATGGAAACCCAAAGATTATTGTAAGTGACAGAGATCCCATTTTCACTTGGAAATTTTTGGACAAAATTATTTTCTTGTCTTGGTACTCAGTTAGCTCATACCTCATCTTATCATCCTCAATCTAATGGGCAAACTGAGATAGTAAACAAATGTTTGGAAGGATATCTTCGTTGCTTTGTATATGATAAACAGACAATGGGTCAAATGGCTGCCTCTGCCTGAATGGTGGTATAACACTTCCTTCCATACAGCAACAAAAATGACCCCATTTATGGCACTTTATGGGTATCAACCACCATCCATCACATCATATTAAGAGAAAATTCTAAGGTTCAAGCAGTGGAACATCACAGCGAACATCAACAACAAGTCCTCCAACTCTTAAAGGATAACCTCGTGTTGGCATAGAATAGAATGAAACAAGAGGCAGATCAACATCGCAGTGAAAGAAGTTTTGATGTAGGTGATTGGGTATTCCTACAGCTACAACCATATAAGCAATGTCTCTCAAGCAAGCTAAGAAGGATAATAAATTATCACCAAAGTATTATGGTATGTACAAGGTGTTGCAAAAGATTGGTACTATGGCATACAAATTGGAGCTTCCTGCAGCTTCTTGATTGCACCCATTTTTCCATGTTTCATGTTTAAATAGGGTTATAGGCGACAAGCTCCCAGTTCAAACAATATTGCTAAAACTTGACGAGGAAGGAAAAATTATATTGGAACCAGAAGTAGTCACAGAAACAAGAACTCGACAGCTACGGAATCGATCAATTTCGGAGAATCTTTTCAAGTGGAAGAACTTATCCGCTGAAGATTCCACATGGGAGGATGAAAATTTTATACAAAAGCATCCAGAACTACTCAAGCGTTGAGGAAAACACTTTTTTGAAGGAGAGGGGCATGTTGGGTCCTATAATACTAGTGATTTACCCTTTACTATTGTAGTGTACCCCTTATTAATATTGTTGTGCCGCATATTGTCCCCATTTTGTTATTACTGTGCCCCATAGAATCCCTCTATTGTTATTTTTGTGGCTTTATATTATTATTGTTAGGTTGGTTGGGTTATATGGTGACTCCTTATACTCCTATATATAGAAAGGAGGTTTTGTCATTTGAATCATCGAATAATTGTTCATTTATGTAATGTAAAGGAGGTTGCCCCCTCAAAGAGGCTAAATTCTAAGACGTTGCTCTATCTTTTCTATCTTTTTGTGAGATGGTTCATAACATAGTTATTTAGTTTTATGCATAGGGGAAGATTCCATTTCATGAATACTTTGGCTTTGTTAACTGCGTCCAAAGATTCTGCAACCTGAACATCAGCTTTCGAGATGATATCATTGATGTCCCTCTTGTATATTTTAGTATTCTCTGTTATCTGATCAACTTTCCTTTGGCAAACCTCAATCTCCTCAAATAGCCTCTGATACTCCTTCCATTCATCAAAATTTGGCTTCTCTATTGTTTGCAAGGTTTCTTTTATCGACTCTTTCCATTTAGCTTCTGAACTTGTCATAGGCTTCCTTAGTTGTACACTGGGTTCTCTTACCTCCTCTACATTAATCACCTATTTTCATTTATCTTGGGTTGTAGGCCTAGGAGGCCTCCTGGGCGTTTCTTTATGTTGGGATGATTCTTCTGTTGTGTGCCTAAGCTCTCAGTTTTCTTTCTACAAGTAAGCAATCTAAGGATGAGCTTTGGAAAGGCTACCCTGCAACGTTGTGATTTCAAGATCTTTGTCCTCCATTTGAACTTCTTGCTCATCCCTTGTACCCTGTTCTAGCATATCCTCTGAAACATTAATTGTCTTTTCAGGAGTTGACTCCTCAATCAACTACTTTGCAAAAAATCTAGTCCTTAATCTAGTCCTTGGACTATGTAGAAACGGTTCTTTTTCCTATGCCACTTGGATCTTTCCTTTCCCTTTACTAGCTGCTCTCTTACCCCTCACTAATTCCTTCATTGTCTCTTCAACCTTAGGTTCTTCTTCATGTGCTTCCATTGGAGAAATGTTTGCATGGCCAAGCAGACCTGAAGTTGACAAGAAACCATCCCAAGACATCTTCATCTTCTCTAAGTCATGCAAAAACCAACATTTTGATGAGAGCAATGTAGAATAAGCTAGGCAAGTGTTTATCTCCCTTGGACTGAACCCTTTCTACCATCTTGCCCAAGCTTTTGAATAGGTAATAGGGTAAGTTCAGGCTCCTCTTACAAATCAAGTGCATAAGCTACCTAATGTGATACTGATATACCTTGCTGAAGCGGCCTTCACATGTAAAATACCTCTGTACTACCTTTAACAATTGACTGTAGTGATTCAAAAAGCAGATCCTTGGAAATGTGGTGTCATATTTGTCCTTGTATTGAGGTTTTACAAACTCTTTAAAATAAGAGGCATCTAACTCCTTTCCTTTGAATCAACTCTCACCCTGTAAAGGAATCTTTGTAGTTGGAGAAATAGTTTCTTCAGACGCTACAAACTCTAGATCACCAATTTTGACCTTGTCACCTTTAAAGTTTAGGGAAAACATGCTAGCAAGTTGGAAATGATGGCCATGTGTTTGAACTTTCTCACAAAAGCATATGCACCCTGTCCTTTCAAGTTCCACTCAGATTGCAAATTCAAAGTTCACCATTTCCAAACTCCTAGGCTCAACACGAACTACCTCCCCTCCCTTTGCTTTGCCTCTGCTCCCTAGACTTTCATCGGGTTTTTGAAAAACTACAACACAAAGTTTCAACTATGTTTTTGTGGCACACATCAAGCCTGTGGAGGACAGGTTAAGTGACAACGCATTGGACAACGGAAAGGATGAAAGAGTGATGTAAAGAGGTGACTAATAGGGTTTTCACAAGAGTTAAATGAATTTAGCTTGTGGTGCCCTAATAACCATTTTTACATTCCATATATTTGCAGTGGAATCATGCCAATTAACAGGAGTTTTGATAAATGCGCTATGCATAGACACATATTCGACTTCATACAAACTAACACATAAGCCCTGAGAACTTCAAAACATCTCAAACATAGACTAATCAATACGCATGGTTTGTGCAACGATTATGCAACAAATGCACATAGACTTTACCAATCACTGTCTAACTTATTTTTAAAGGGAAAGCTATGGCTAGAAGGGTATATTTCCTACCTCTGACAACAAGAAACACGATTAGAAGCAGTGGGAGACCTCTGCAAGGATATTGAAGCAGTTATGCAATAGTTGCGCAGTGGTTGTGTAGCTTAGAACTTTGTGCAATTGTTGCACAACAACCTTCTCACAGCTAAAAAAACCTGCTTTCGAACGTCTGCCAAATGATTTCGGCCTTGTGATGTGGAAATAATCGAATTTTCTTAGAGAAGAGCGCAAACTAAAGTGTCCTTGGTATTGACATAACCAAGGTATTTACCCATGGTATTGAGTTGGAGATTACCATGGTACATGTGTACATGGTATTGGCATAACCGTGGCATTTACCTATGGTATTGAGTTGGAGATTACCATGGTACAAGTGTCCATGGTATTGGGATAATGATGGCATTTTCCTTAGGTATTGATTGTTGAGAATAATTTGAATTAACCATTTCAGAAAATTATATAATAAAGGAAGAGAATAAAAGTTGTGTTGGTTCTCTTGTGTGAGGAAATTGTCAAACATGCTAACTCAGAAATTCGTTGGATAAAGAAGTGACAATTTTGCGTTGGATTTTATGGGCAAATGAGGATGGATCTCAAAATTTTGAGACACAGTTTTCTGCAGAACAGACCAAATTAGTTTTCCAATGAGGATT
The DNA here is from genome assembly GCA_000404065.3 of Pinus taeda. Classification (NCBI taxonomy): domain Eukaryota; kingdom Viridiplantae; phylum Streptophyta; class Pinopsida; order Pinales; family Pinaceae; genus Pinus; species Pinus taeda. The sequence continues at coordinate 166,142 of APFE031220512.1, forward strand.
TTTTCAAAATTGGGTCTAGATTGAGAGAAAAGCAAGGTTCTTCGAAGGAAATTTTGACAGATTTTCTGTTGTGTCCGTTTTCCAAATTGCCCCAATTGCAATTCTAGATTCGATTTGCTTCCAATAGAATGATGATGGAGATATATTTCAGATATTGTCTTGCTCATTTATCTTTTGTAATCAATCTAAAAATGTGGTAGAGAATTGACAGCTTGTGATGCGTTAGGTAGCAGAGATTGGTGTGAGAAGAAGTGAAGAAATGCCCAACTCCGCGTCAGTTTTTGATTAAGATTTTATGCGCAGAACGATGGAGTTGTTATGTTGCTCATGTTGAGTGAATTAAGAATCCAATTTGAAAAACATGAAAGGTGGTTCGCATGGAGGAAGTGAAGGTGTGGGAACTTCATAAAGACAGTGATTTGGCAGATTCAGTAGAAGGAACTGATTTCTCCATCCAATAGGAGTTGGATAGTCCAATGGTAGCTGGGTGAGGATCGTTGGTGGTTGGAGCATCCAATAGAAATATATTCCATAGATTTGAGAGAGAAAAAGAGTTCATGTCTGATAGGTGCCAGCATATTGTGAAGGAATTCAAGTCTTTCGGCTTATCAGTGTAAGCTAATCTATGTAAAATTTGTTCAACAGATTAATGAAAGAATTGAGTAGTGTGATAGTAGCAAGGTAGTTTTCTCTCGAAAGGGTTTCCACCATAAATACTTGTGTTCTTATGTGTGCATGCTTGTGTTGATGTTTCTCATGTTTATTATACTTTGATTTTATTGTTGGTTTCGTATTTTGATAAGCTAATATTGTGGATGTGTGTTGCGAATTGATAATCTGGCAAAAAGATTGAATTTGGTATAAATGTCTACACTATTGATTCACCCCCCTAGTAGTGTTATAGCTTCCAACATAGAGTAGTTGGTGAGAGGGTGTTTTGTTAAGGCACTCCGTGGTGGAAAGGTCATTGATTCGAAACTTTATAAGAAATATTCTAGCTATACTAAATGTTGGTGTGGCCCATGATAGGTGCAATCTCCCAATGATTTTGATAACATAGATGCCCTTGGTTCATAGCTACTCAAACCATAGACTAAGAATACCAGTTATCACAAGACTTAGATAACCTAACAAACAAAAAATATTATTTATTTTATTATTTTAAATGTTTATATATATGAAATGTTTTAATATTTAATTTACTTAAAAAGATATGGTAACCAAAAAAAAATCTCACATATACAAAACTCTATACTAAAGTTGTCATGCATAAGATACTAATGTTGTCATTCATATCTTTTGAATGGACTAAAAAGTAATTATGAAATAAATTAATGATTGAATGGATTATCAATTAATTATAAAAGAATTTATTTTGTTTTTTAAATGTACTTTTGAGAGAACAACCTAGGGTTTGCTTCTTTATTTAGAAATATATTTTAACAATTCACTCATTACTTTAAAGGGAAGGCCATCTCCACTAAAAGTGTCATTTACATTTTTTGAATTGACTAAAAGTTTAAATCAATGAAGTTTAAAGCTTTTGTCTTTTGTATATATTTCTTTGGAGAAGACGTATTAGTGTATGTTTTACTTGAAATATTCTTGAATTTAAAGTGGAGTCCGTTAAAGTTGTCGTTGACATATTTTGAATTGATTAAGAGGTTAGAAAGTAAATTAAAGTTGTCGTTGACATATTTTGAATTGAAATTAAATTATTATATTGTTTGTTTGTTAATATTTATTTTGGTTTTTCTATGTATTTTTGGAGATTTATTTTGGTTTTTCTACGTATTTTTTGAGGGAATGTTTTAAGGTTTTTATGGTTTTGTTTTTTGTTTTTTAAATTATAGTGGATGTATAATTAGTTGGAATGATTTAGGTTAGGTCTAAGATTAAATATTTTCGTTGTCATTATATTACTAAGGGTATATTTGATCAGGGAATATACTAAGAATGGAGAAACACCCTAGGGACGCTTATTTCTCTAGCCTCATTACAAGTAACTTAACATGTCATTTCAGAGAATCCAAGCTTAATAAGTGGACTTGAACTCACTTTTCTTTTCTCTTTTTTCTTCATTTAAAAGTCATTGTTTTCCTTAATTGATGGGAACTTTAATTTTCACAGGTCTTGCCCCATTTAAAATTCATATCATCGAAATTTTCTTTAAAAAAAAAAATACACCAAAAGAACACACAAAAAAATTTAGTTTGTCTATTTATTAACTCTAGGTTGAGTCTAAGTTAATTATGGCACCTCATGATGCATTAGTAGCAATGCAAACATTAAAAAAACAATAATATGTAAACTTGGAGGGATGATTAAAGATATTTTCATAGTGATTATGAACATGGTGTAAAGATAGTCAATTCCTGCTATGATTACATTTTGAGGGCTTCATTATGAAAGGAAACTAAGGTTCAAAACTTGCGCTAGTTAGGAGGAGATACCAAAAAACACAACCATGCTAAGAAGTGGTGTGTCACATGTGTGATTCCTACTACTTTTGATAGCTTAGATACACATTGTTTGTGATTTCTTAGACCACAAGCTAGTCCTACAAGTCACAAACACTCTAACTAACCCAAAAAAATAGTGTAAAGATATGAAATGCAAAAAATTAAATTAGTTTTCCAAAGAGAAAAAATATTTATAGAATCTATGTATTACTATATGAAAATTGAATTTTTCTAGCAATAACATGTTATTTTTAATGCAACATATAATACATATACTTTGAAATATTGTACTTATAGAACACACTTTTCTTATGCACAAATTAATATTATATATATATTTTATTTTTCTAAATTTTATGATGTAATTTTTTAAAATCATGAAAAGTTTTTTTCTAACAAACGGTAGGTCATATAACGACTAAGATGTATGTATTTTAATATTCTAATATATGTTAAGACAATATTAAAAAAAACCTATATATTTAGAATATTTATCCTTAAAATTGCACTTTGGACACTAGCAGAAGATTTTGAGCACGAAGTATGGTTCACGGGGTGCTAGAGATGGTTAAGGGAGGAAAATTGAGCCTTAGGGCTTGATGTAAGCTCGTAGGAATCCAACTCCATGAACAATGTCTCAAGCCACCATACCATATATATTGTGAGTATCATATCCCTATTAGTTGGGATACAAGCACCATTGGAAGGTTTTGAGCTCTAAGTATAAGTCTCATTTCTTTAAAAATGGTTGGGGATGAAATTCAAGCCCTGAGCCCTCCAAGAAATTATTATTGGAATTAAGACATTCGATAGTGATTCTATTGAGAGCACAAATATTAGGGCACATGCATCAAGTGCCTCATTTTTCAATAACCATGACAACAAGGGAGGACTAAGGATTGGTACTAGGGAAATGACAACTACAACTAACAATTATTGAACAATATTTTCAATTTCATTTTTCTGAGTAAATCGGTGATGATAAGGTTAACATTGTGGGGAAGGCTAGTAGGCATCAGAGGAATAGAATGACCATGCACACCAAAAGAGGGTAGGAGGCCTTGGGGTGTTTCATTATGCCCCTTACATTTACACCTAGGAAAATATTTTCATCACAATTATAGCAAGGGAATTTAATTTGATACTCTTCAATTTAAGCACAAGTTATTTTATGGATCTTGTTAGGAGGAAAGGGAGGATAGGAAGAGATAGGATGTGTTGGGTATGTGTTATATTATTTGCATGTATGTCATGACACATTGTACATTGTGTCATGCACACTAGGGGGGTCACAAAGAGGGCAAAGCCCTCCCCCCACCTCCTTTGATCATGCATGGGTTTGTGAGCATCTCCACCAAAAGAATTTTGCGTGGTGTTTTGTCTCTTTTTGGTAATTTTTAGCACATAGTTTTCACTTGTAGGGGTTTTGTGCAGGGAAAAATTTAAGGGCAAAATTTCGCAAATTAGCTATTTTTTGGACATTAAATGAAAAAAATATTCGTCAATTTGGTGAAAATTTCGCCTAATTTTTACATATATATGATTAAATGGATTAAATTCACCAAATATATACCAATTTGAAAAGTAAATAGCATTTTTGATTCAGACATCGGAGATTCCACAGTAATAAGATTTTTCTGCCAACGTTTCGAATCCCAACTGGGATCCATCATCAGGGCATACCTTAGTTTTGTGGCACACAATGGTTTTAACCATGGTTTTGTAGTTTTGGTAAGGGAACTACGGTTAAAGTACAATCCATGTAAATATTTTAACAATTTATGTACATCGTAAGATATATATTGTATTTCAACACTGTACAAAAATATATATTGAAATCTTTTTTGTGGTTATTCTTTATTTATTTATTTATAGAATACAATCTATATGTTAAGTTAATGTGTGTGTTTTCTATTGAATTTTTTTTGTTTTATTAAAAATCAATTTGCAACCATTAATTCGCAGCCTAAAAAGTTGAAGCCGTGTAAGATTCCTAAAGTTTCTGTAGACCCAGATTTGAAAGAGGATTGCATCGACTTCCCTTTATTCAATCGTCGTGGGACCCAAGATGACAATGTCACGCTTTTTATGGCGTGATTAACTCCATCAAGCCTGGTCTTACTTTGCATTAGTGTCAAAGTACTAGCATGACTTAGGTTTTATGAATAGGATTTTGGAGCGGAAAACTTGGTTGGAATTCATTTTCTCTTTCTTTTTTAAAAGTAACTTAAACTGACATTTATTTTTATGGTTTTTTGAAAATACTTTGATCATGAGGGAAGCTCATTTTTACTAGTGTTTATATGTTTTAATCATATTAAAATTTTCTACTTTTATCAAAGTTGTGATTTATATGTTTTTATTTGATTTTTTTTCTTTTAAAAAAATTCTATTTTTATTTATAAATTGAAAAGAAAATACATTTTGCATATACACACATAAGTGTATATCCACTAAGAATTTGTCAAAATTCTATATTAGTATATAAATCAAAGTGAAAAAAAGTGAAAAAAAATATTGTTGTCATGTCCATGAAAAGACTTACTATTGTTGTAAATGAGCCAAAATATAAAACCTATAATAGTGTTGAAAAAATTCTATTTTTATTTATAAATTGAAAGAAGATACATTTTGCATATACACACATAAGTGTATATCCACTAGGAATTTGCCAAAATTCTATATTAGCATATAAATCAAAGTGAAAAAAGTGAAAAAAAAAAGTTGTTGTCATATCCATGAAAGGACTTACTTTTGTTGTACCTGAGCCAAAATATAAAACCTGTAATAGTGTTGTTAAGCATAAACCATTATTTATAGTAATAAAAAAGTATACTAAAGCTATTTGCAAAAAAGTGTTGGAAAATATCCAAAAGCAAAACCAAAGATGTTATGAACTAGAGAATTAAGCATGCTAGCAGGTAGATGTCGTCCATAAAAGGCCTATGAAAAAATTGTTAGTGCTCTGCCCCAACCAACTCTATCACCTTCTATAACCCCCAATCCATGTGCAAGTCTTCCTTAGAAATCTTGCCAACAGTCCCATTCCGCTCCTTGTAAACATGCATGCTTGCGAAGGAATTAAAAACAAGTTTCAATCTTAAAATATCCTTTAGTATATGAAAAAAGGATATGTTTCAACAAAATTGAATCTCATTGATCCAATTCACCACCAACAAAGAGTCCCCAAATAGTTGAAGTTGTTCACACCCTTTTTCTTGTGCAAAAGCTATAAGAGATTTGAACGTTAATAAATTTGCCCAATTGTTTGTACCATGACCCAATCACATCTTGACATTAAGGGAATGGTGCTTTGATAAATGGAGTATGATCGCGGCCGCTCCCCCCCCCCCCCCCCCGCCCCCCAACCAAAGAGAGCCCTCTCCTTGAGAAGCACCATCGAAGAAACCCCAAGGGATATTGACATCCAAATTTTCACTTAACATAGGCCTACCACCAGAAGGCACCTTTGACTCAAGATAGTAAAAAGGATGGCTAAACCTTCAACAACAATTAGTTTTGGATAGGTTGATTTTTCCTGGAAAATCTCATTGTTCATTGCCAACCAAATTCCCCAACTAAAAATGAGAAGAAGGGTTCTAAGAGGTAATTCCATGATGTATTCAATAGTAAAGAGCATTGGATTATTAGACTGAAAGACTATTATCCTTAATATAACAGATGGAAATGATTCATGAGATTGGAACACATGGCACAAAGATTATTGTTTATAATTTATGGCTAAATGATGTTGATTAATTTATTTCAAGGGCGCAATGCATTCAACCATGTTTTCCTTACAAAGTGTTCTCACAACACTATTTTCAATGTTAAATATTTCTTAAGAGTATTTGGAGCAATGTTTATGGAGCAACATTCATTCAATCTGGAGCAGCTCAAATAAGCCATTTGGAGTGGTATTCATTCAATCACAGTATCAACATTCTTTTTTCAGAACAAGACATTATAGATAATAGAGCATTAATGCAATGATGACAGCTACACTGAGGAGTCTTTTACAGTCAATTAAAGACCATATTTTTCAATAACTTAATAACATAAAATCAATAAATGTGGATTGGAGGGCTACAATACATATGTAGCCTCTTTCCATTGATGTCAAAGTGGGAGGTAAGAAGAGGTTATGAGCAGCAATGCGAATATCTTCTAGGACAAAAGAAGGAGGATGAATGAGTTGAGTTTCCATCAATGCCAAAGGGGGAGATTGTTGGCAATATTGGCATTGATGTCAAGTTAAGATGATTGTTGAATGAAAAGTGTACATAAATGTTGAATGATGAATATAAAAGGCTGAAAGTGATGTGAAGGGCAAAGGCTATTCTCATCAATGTGAAGGCTAAACATTGAGACAAAAGCTGGAATACATATATTTTTTTGAACAAAAAATGTAGATAATCCAAATTTTATTTGTCTCTTGCAATTATTACTGAAGGAGTTGTTAATTCAACTCTATTTTTTTATATTACAAATAATTTCTAAACTGAAAATGAAAGGACAAGCTTGTGATCAGTTTAGGAATTCCAAGAGACTATGCTTCATTTCATATTCCTCTAAAGAATACAAACAACCAAGATGACTTGCTTATAAAACATATAATGTGGAATGAAACTTGTGATATTCTTTTTAAATGGAAGTGGTCTGCATCATATAAAGAATGAGCAATGGTAGAAGAGAAGAAGAGTGAAGAGAAGAAGCAGTTCAACAAAAAAATTGATAGCAGAATTGGATATGAGGTAACCAGCGCTTGTGACTTGAGAAATTTATGTTCTTTTCTATGTGGTAGCTTGAAAAAGAACATGTTTTAGCATGTTGAGGTAGGAACTTCCTGTGGGTTGTAGCTTGTAGAAAACTAGTAGGAGTTGAAGCTTTCGTCGAGATAGGATCCTCTTGTGGGTTTGAGCCTATAAAAAATATGATGTAAAAAGGAGTAGCAGCTTGACTTCACATCACTTTCAGCTTAAAGTTCGTGGTTTTATACCTTTGGGATTTCCACTTATATTTGGTGTCTTCATGTGTTTAATTTTTTCATGTTGCGTGAACGCTTTGAATTCTTGGTAACCATATCTACAAACCTCTCTCCTTGAAATCTGCGAAAGGAATACAATAACTATTGAGCACAAACATAAATCATTAACTGCATAAGAAGAAGATTAAGTTGAGAAAAAATAAAGAATTAAATTATTCATTAACCCCCCCAGTAATTTCTCATCTTAAATATCAATATCCTTCTATCTTGAGAGTTTGGGGAGTGGTAATTCCTGCCAATGCATTACAAGATATGATCGGATTCATTTCATCTTTCTCTAGGGTTGGTTCCTAGTGTATATCCTTCTCTTTTGATTTTTCTTGTTCCTTTTCTTCCTCCTTTTAACAATCTATGTAGAATAATTTCTTCTGAGCACACTTATGACCTTTAGTGTATTTTATATCACAACTATAACAAATCCCTTTTGATATTTTTTCCTCCAATTGTTGTGGTGTCTACCTTGTAGGTTGTGGAAGACTAGGAGCAACAACACTTCGATATTTATAATTGTGAGTGGTAGGCTTCCTTGTTGCCATAATTTTACTTTCAACTTTTCTTGCCACCCTGAATGCCTTCTCCAATTAATCAAGTTCCCAAAGGCGAACCTCATGTTGGATGTTATCTTTTAAAGTCCCTATGAAGACATCAATCCTATGCTCCTCTGGAATATTGTTTACCCTAATATTCAATGTTTGGGAGCCTTCAATGCGCTCCACCATTGAACCCTTTTGTTTGAGATTTATCAATTGGTTAAAGAAGGTGTTTCTCTTTGTATCTTCATAATGTGCTATCATTTCCTATGTAAAAATTGACCAGGTGAAAAGTGGTTTATGAGAACAAATCCATCTATACCATACAAAATGATTGGGTTCTAAATATAAAGATGCAATACGTACCTTTTGTGAGGATTTCACATCTTGTAGATCAAAATATTGCTCCATCTGTAGTATCCATGTTAGCATATCCTTGCCATCAAAATTCCTCATATCTATATTTGGAATGCAGTGGTTCTTAAACCCCACATTAGAGTCTCTAAAATCATAATTCATATTCCTTTTGTCCCCATCATGATTTTCATGGATTACCTTGTCACCACCGGGAAGCCTTTCTTGCAACAACTTTTTCAAACCTTCCTTAAAACCTTCCATGTTTACTTTTAAATAATTCATGTCATCTTTTAAACTATCCATGTCACCTTTTAAATCATCCATGTCACCTTTAAGTTCATCTCTGTTGTGAGAGTTTGTTGCACTTGGTCCCGTAATTTTGATATATCATGCTATAATTCTTCCTCTTCATACATCGTAGTAGAGCTTTATGAGGGATTAATGAGTGTAGAATTATTTTTCTTAGGAGAAATTTTAGAATCCAATACTCATATACATGCTTCAATATGCCCTTTGAATCACTTCAAACTGATTTTTCAAACAAAAGTTATGCAATTCTTAAGACAAAAATACACACATTTTTCTTGCTTTTAGGAGCTTAATCTTGAAACGGTTGCAACTCTGTAATTTTGGATCTCCAAGTTCTAAAATTTCTTCCTGTGGTAGTGCCTTAAGTCTTTTTCTAACCCCACAAGTTTGACCGAGATTGGATTCTTCAAGAAATATTTATGCCAAATCTCCCACGACGTCTTGATTGTGGACTGGTTCAGTAGAGAGAATTTGTACGAGATTCCCCATGTCACTGTTTCAACCTTTGGCTTTGAAATTAATAGATAAAAAAATATAGTCCGTACACTTTCAACTAAGTTTTAAATATTTCAAATCCAATCCCTGAAATGAAAGTTATGATGATTTTCCCTGGGTCTCCTGTTTGAGACAGAATTATGGAGCTTGCAAAAACCCTAACCTCCCCGGATCATATCTCAGAAAATATAGTGAACCAAGATCTGAAATTTGTACACATAGCTCCGCGTGGTCAAAATGTCAGCTTCTTAATCCTTGTAGAAAAAATTTATAGGCATAATTCCAAGATGACCTGTTTGAAGAAATGAAACCCTAAAATGCAAAGCTCTGATACCAAATGTTATGCAACCAGCTCACAAAAAGATAAATCAATGACTTAAAAATTATCCTCTTCGCGGGTGAAACCTCCTTTACATATAATAAATGAACAATTCTTGGATGATACAAATGACAAGACCTCGTTTGTATATATAGGAGTCTAAGGGCTCACAATATAATCAGAGCCTACATAACACTAATAATGTAAGGGCACAAGAATAACAATAGTGTGCTTCTATGGGGCACAACAATAACAATATGGGGGCTACATGGGCAAAACAATAACAATAAGGGAGATACACTAGTATTATAGGGACCTAACAGTTGAACATCAATGGTTGAGGCATTATGGGAGTTTGAACCATCGAACAAAAAATATTAAAAGTATATTTGAATTTTAAAGCCAGTTGGAATTTGAGGTAATTGAAATAATTACACCAAGTGTTTCCACCAAGAGGTGAATCACGTATTCTCCTACTATAGTAATGTGGCTTGATCGTGCATGCTTGCCTATCTGTTGTTTCATGCTTGTGGATTCAGTTCATGGTCCTTCGATAGTATATGTCTTAAGGAATCGTTTCATTGGATTCTCAATCGCTATTGTTCGAGAAATATATATGTGTTTAACAGACTTGGCATGGAACAACATGTATTGTTCAAGCACTTTGTAACCCTAGGTTTGGCTACCGGCACAATCCCCTATTAGAAGGGAGACAAAAAAAAAAAATCGAGTTTATTTAAGAAAATAGTCTCCTAAGATGAAACTTTTTTCTTGATTTTTAATTCAAAGAACTCATGCATATACGACAACTGAAAACAATAGACAAAAAATAAACCGAGACTATAAATATTTTCGTATCCTCGCATACGAAATGAATATAAGGAATTTTTTTCTTTATTTAAAAAAAAAACTCCTTTAGAACACATTTTGTCACTAATTACCATTAAGTGTTACATTAAAAAAGTGAGTTTAGTAAGAACAATTGAGGGCTACTATAAAAACAAAATTACATAAATAAGGCCGATAGGTAGGCCCTCGACACCATAGATAAAAAAAAATATTAATAGAATAATTGTAAACAATACTGCCAAAATTGTATAATGTTGTGAACTTGGTGATCAAGCTGGCTCTAGAAACACTTATTGATCAAAAGAGGGCGCAGGAAAGGCTCAAAAATCAAAGTTGTTGGATTGCCATAAAAATAGGGTCGGATTGAAGAGAACGTTGCAATATTTCCAATGGTGCAAAAGACACTTCAATCTGGCATCATATGTGAAATTTATGGCTAGTCAAATTTTTTGGTCAACTAGGCCCATTGGCTAAAGTTAGTAGAGCACAAACTAAATTTGGAGATTGACTAAATCTGGCGGAGCCACTAAATTTGGTGGAAAATTAACAAGGCAACAAATTGGCACTTCACAGTGACGGATTTGGCCACCACCCACCCACCCCTCCCCTCCATCTCACTATATATATATTGTATATATATAGGCCCAATGGGCCACGACTTTCAACCAACCATAAGGGGAGTCGGCTAGGATCGAACCCGCCCGACCAATTAGGCCAGCCCACTCCACGTGCGACCCCACTTAACAAAGCCCCCAATTAATAAACACCCCCAACAGATTAAAATAAAAATGCCCATAAATAAACACAAAATGCCAAAAAACGTTTATGTGGGCAGGTTTTGAACCCATGACCCACGAGAATCAAAGTGCCAAAAAATAACCCATCAACCAACTGCCCAATGGGCACTTCTTTGAATACAGACTTTTATTTAAGCGCCCAATTAATTTGTGCTCCCAAAGAAGGACCAAACCAGAATAGTGAGCATGCACAGATGTTGAGGCAGTGGAACCATGCTTGGCACAAATTTCGAGAATAATACTTTGATGCAGAGGAGGAATCTTGGAGATTCTTTGGAGACAAAAAATTCACAGTGGCAGAAATATGCCAAGTTTATACTCAAATTAATTAGAATTTTGCTAGGATTTTGGTGACGCAGATGTATTTCTATTATGAGCAACCATTTTTCTAGAGAAAAAATGTTGGAGGCAGAACCATGAAGGTGGAACTATGACACAAGAATCTACATAGAATCTAAAATATTCCTTAGGGGTCAATTTTCGAAGGTGACAAAACCAAGTTGACTTTATACTCATTCTTCTTAGTTTTTCGCAAAGAATGTGATGGTGTGATCAGATTCTTCATCTGAGCTACCAAATTCTAGTCAACCTGCAAGAAGTAATCTTTGTTGAATCTTTGAGATTCCTGAGGGTCTGGATTTTGACTGAAGTAGGAAGGGGTCAAGTTTAGAGTTATTTTTCATGATTTTTCACAAGAAATTCGACAGTGCAATCCATTTCTTCGAAATATGTGTGCATTTTCATACCATCCCTAGAAGTGGAGGTATAAGGTGTCTTTTGTACATGCATGTAATTTTATTTTGCTTAAGATTAATGAAAGAGACCTACCCACATTGAGCAAAGCCCATAGACCTAGCCCACACTAGGTGAACTCTGTTATCAAACCTGTTGTGTCTTTGCTTCTCATGGTTGTCGTTTATTTTTTATTATTTTATGTGTATGCATCTTATGGTTACATGCTCTTTTAAATGCAATTATGTATGCCTATTTGAAGTGAAAAGATCTAGATCAAGTTTGGCTTCAGAGCAAGTCTTTTGTTAATGTGAATTGCAAGTGTATGATAACCAGGGAAAATATCCAAAGAGGTGAAGGAAAACTTAATTTCTTTGATCCAGAAGTGGGGCGTGTAGTGTGAAGAGGGAAAATGGCATATGAAAATGATTGGATGGAGGAAGAGCGAAATTTTCGCAAGGCCTTTTATGCCATGGCAGAAAAAGTGGACAAATTGAATGTAGAGTATGTGAAGACAATGGTGAAGCCAAAGAAGAAGGAAGGACTAGATAATCATGCCTCGGTAAATCATGAAGGAGGAGAAGAAGAGCCTCCTAAACCTCCCTATCCATCTTCCTGTGAGAGTTCTTTTTCTTCCTCTTCTCGTCATTCTAGAGGTAGAAAAAAAAATCTGATCCAAGTGGATATTGGTGGCCACCCGCTAACTCCACTTGGATCCCCACCAGTGCTTCTTTCAGTTTTTTCAGTTTCCTTAATTATAGCACAGTTTAATATTTTTAGCATTTTTTCGGGTCCTAAACTTCTGGAGCCGTTTTGAGGCCCTAAACGATGTTTTTTGGGAAATCTACCGACCAACGATTTCTTGTCTAAAATTTTCTCTTTTTTCGTAGTCCTCGGAGAGATCTTCCCAACGGGCTATCATGCACATCAAACGGAGATAATATGACCAATTCATGACCCCGGGAAGTTGGCTGTCCAACTCACCCCAACAGGGCCCACAAACTCTTGGCATTACATCTCCTCGGGTTAGGGTTTTGGTTGTTTAGGGTTTTCTCTTATTGTTCAATAATAAAAAGGCCCTTGAGCCTCATTGTAAGACAGTTCAGAGGCATGTAGCCACCACATCTCTTCTCAGAGATAAGCTACCATTGCCCTAGCTATTTTATTTCCATTCCTGTTTGTAAGCATATTTTAGTATTTTACATTAATGAAATGAAGTATTATTTCCGCTGCATCTCTGTGTTTATGGTTATCTCTATAATTTGTTGCGTTCCTATTTAAATTCGGATCATTGGTATCAAAGCGGTCTTCTTTTCTTCTCTGTTTTTCTTTGCATGTCCCCAACGAGGTCGGGATATAAGGAGTTAGGGCTTGAACTAGTGGAACCTTTGCAACACCAGCCTCACAAATCCCGACGACCTCTCATGGTGGATGAAAAGAAAGATGAGGGGGCAGGAGATCCTATCAAAATCTTGTTCGAAGAAGCCCTCGAGCAACAAAGGAATGCAATGATGGACAACTTTGCCCAGATCCTTCAACAGCTACCCAGGGGCGACGCATCGGCTTCTAAGAGAAACTCTGGAAACACCACACTATTTAAGGTATAAGTTAATTTTGAAATCCCCATATTTGAGGGTCAGATAGACGAAGATGCTATCGATAAATGGTTAAATGTGCTAGAGGGTTATTTTTCTGTTCATGATTTTTCCAGTCGGGAAAAGATTATTTTTGCTCTTCTCAAAGCAGCCCCCCACGTCAAGAATTGGTGGGAAACTCACTGCGAGCAGAAGGATGAAAGTACAAGATCACTATTTTCAGCCACACCGACTTGGAATTCATTCCGGGATGCCATCAAGGAGCAGTACTACCCTATCAAAAGCTATGAGGATCAATACATAAAGTGGGCCATGCTGCAAGACGTACCGGAGTTTACCAAAATTTTCCATACCCTTCGCACAAAGTTGGGTATCAAGTATACAGAGCAACATTTGGTACTCAAATACCATGGTTGCTTACACAGGTACATCCAGGAAGAAATATAATTCCTGAACATCTCCTCGCTTGGCACAACATACCGATATGCTTTGAAGGTCGAGCAAAAGTTTAAATAGAAGAAGCGAGACTTTGGGTCTGCGAATCTGAAACAAGGGTAAGGTGCCCCCAAACCACATAACAAAGGAGAAAGCCAAGGCAGGGCAGCCCAAGACAGCTCACCAAAGCTGCAAGCAAAGAACAACGTCGCGAAGCCAAAAAAGGACACTAGAAAGTGGTGTGAGTTGCATAAGAGCTCCACTCACAACACAAGTGAGTGTCAGGCCAAGCAGTCACTAGTGGCCGAGCTAAAGGTTTTAGAATTAGATGCATGTTCTGACTCTGAGTCAGAACCCGATAAGGGGAATGAAAAAGCGAAGCAGATTATCGATGCAGAGCCCAACGCCACCGTTGCCACCATGAAGATCCAGAAGGAGGAACTCGAAGATCCAGAGGAGGAGGAGCATCTCTTCCACTCCTAGATGTGGGTAAAGGGCTCCCCGCTATAGTTCATTGTCGATAGCAGGAGCCAAAAGAACCTCATTTCGATAGAGGTCATGAAGCGGCTGGGCTTACCGACCACAGCAAATCCACAACCATACACCATCGGGTGGCTGCACCAAGGACGGGATCTTCGCGTGAGCCAACAGTGTCGCCTTCCATACAACAT
>APFE031220512.1:184370-216583 GCA_000404065.3 Pinus taeda
TCCCTCATCTCATGGAGGAACTCAACGCAATGGGGACCATTGCTTCCTAAGGGGGGAGGAATGATCTAGGTGGATATTGGTGGCCACCTGCTAATTCCACTTGGATCCCCACCAGTGTTTCTTTCAATTTTTTCAGTTTCTTTAATTAAAGCACAATTTACTATTTTTAGCAGTTTTTCGAGTCCTAAACTTGCGGAGCCATTTTGAGGCCCTAAACGACGTTTTTTGGGAAATCTACCACCAACGATTTTCTACCTAAAATCATCTTTTCTATCGTAGTCCTCGGAGAGATATTTCCAATTGGCTATCATGCGCATCAATCAGAGATAATATGACCAATTCGCGACCCCGGGAAGTTGGTTGTCCAACTCACCCCAACGGGGCCCACAAACTCTTGGCGTTACATCTCCTCGGGTTAAGGTTTTGGTTGTTTAGGGTTTTCTCTTATTGTTCAATAATAAGAAGTCCCTTGAGCCTCATTGTAAGATAGTTCAGAGGCATGTAGCCACCACATCTCTTCTCAGAGATAAGCTACCATCGCCCTAGCTGGTTTATTTCCATTAATGTTTGTAAGCATATTTCAGTAATTTACGTTAATGAAATGAAGTATTATTTCCGCTGCATCTCTGTGTTATGGTTATCTCTATAATTTGTTGCATTCCTGTTTAAATCCGGATCAAAATAATAAAAGGATATTTTTCAAGGTGGATGTCAAGTTTGATTTGCTTGTGTTTAGTGGAGAATATAATGCAGAAAATATAGATAACTGGATCATACAGGTTGAAGTATATTTCCACATACAACGAATCAAAGAGGATGAAGCTAATATAGAGCTAGCATCCCTTTAATTGAGTGACACTGCTTTCATCTAGAGGGAAGGAAAACTGCATAAAGGTGGTAAGAGTAGTCATAAACTTATTTCATCTTGGTCTGAGTTTGTTTTTTCTTTAAGAGGACAGTTTTACCCATTGGGTTATAGATAGAAGTTCGTGATGGAATGGCAACATTTGAAACCAAGTAAAGGTCAAAAATTTTAGAATTTTATAGAGGGGTTTAGGAAACAAGCATTAACATTGAATGTTCCACTAGACACTCCTGAGATGTTGATGAAATATATTGTCTCTTTTCATAGTTATTTGTGTCATTCATTGTTATTATTTGAACCTAAAACTCTTGATGAAGCTAGTATGAAGGTTGTACATCTTGAAATAAGGGAGAAGCATGAGAAATATAATCACCCAAAGAGGACAACCGTGGCTAAGAGAAAGGAACCAAATGACTCTTGTACTCATTGTGAGAAAGAATGGCATGATGAGCAACATTGTTGGAAACTACATCCAGAATTGAGGCCAAAGAGGAACAACAAGAAGGAGAAGTAGAAGACAGTTGCAACTATGTAACAAGACCAAGAATTTGAATCAGAGGATGATGAGAAGATCACAACTAAAGGATTTTCCAGTCTTGGACCAATTGACCTAGGATCAGACTTAGGTGATGAAATGAAGATTGCAGCCCTTGGGATTGCAAAAGATGGACCTATCAGTTTGGGTTCTGATTCAGGCGATGAGGCAAAGATTTCAGCAGATGTTGTCTAAAAAATGAGGAGGGCACCAAATATTGCATGGCTCCAATAACTCGAGGTGATCAACCAAAGCATTAAGGCAGAGAATGTGGAACTAAGGAGACTCCTACAAAAAGAAGAGGAGGACAAAAAAAGGTTGCAACATCAATTACAAGCCAAGGAGGATGCCTTGGAAAAGTTGCAGCATAACAAGTCTGAGGCAAGAAGTGATTCTTCAATTTCATATTCTTTTTATGATGATGATTTCACTGCTTTTGAGAAACATACTACATGAATTCGATCAAAATTGTTGAAGAAGATTGGGTATCAAGGGAAGGGCCTAGGCATTAATGGCAAGGGAATTATGAATCTCGTCATAGTGGAGCAATTGCCTCATTATGCAGGACTTGGATATGTTAGAAAAGAGGTTGGATAATGCTCTAATGGTGCTAGAAGGAGGGAAACTAGTGACCAACCAACAATGAATGATGGGAGCACCTCTTCACATTCTAGTGATAGTGAAGATTCCACGGGCACTTATCAGAGGCATACCAGGAATAAGCGTTCCAATATGATGCAAAATTTTGGAGGAGAAAGAATCATTGTAGTCACTGAAATAAGGATGGGCATCGGAGACCCACATGCCAAATACTTCATGACCAGAAAGCACCTAGAAGGAACCAGCTAGTGAAGGTGTTCAACAAGTGAATCTTCCACAAGTAGATGACTCATTCACTTTTTTGAGTGAGAGATGGTTTTACTAGATATAGTAGCTTATCATGTTCACATTTTGTATATCATATGTTCCTGAATGATTGTAAAAGTGAGTATGTGTTTTCCATCACTTATGAAAGCAACATGACAATGTTTTGGCCTCTTTTTGTTGATAGTTGGGGTATTGGTTTCTATTATGATGTACAATTGACCAAAGAGTGCGTGTTATAAACTCTTGGAAAGTATGGGGATGCTTGGGTAATTATTGGTCATGTAATTGAACATGTAGTTTGCAAATATTGTACTACAGATTTGTAGAGGATGTAAGTGTTGGTTCATCACTTATGGCTCCGAAGAACAAAGGTGAAGGAGAAGGAAATATGGCTTTTTGGGGAACTTGTTGTGTAGACAAGGGAGCACAACAAATTATAGATTATGTTCATGCTTTTGGAGGACCAAAAGCTCCTTAGTGGGGAGGAATGATCCAGGTGGCTCTAGAAACACTTAGTGATCAAAGAGGGCACAGGAAAGGCTCAAAAATAAAAGTTATTGGATAGTCATGAAACCAAGGTTAGATAAAAGATCTCGTCACAATATTTCCAACGATGCAAGTGACACATCAATCTAACATCATATCTTAAAGTTATGGGTAATCAAATTTTTTGTCAACTGGGCCCATTGGCTAAAGTTAGTAGAATGCTAACTAAATTTTGAGCCCTGCTAAATTTGGCGGCGCTGTTAAATTTGGAGGAAAAATAATGAGGCAACAAATTGGCACTTCACAGTGATGGATTCTGGTGGTGGAAAAGGGAGAAATTGTTGCCTCTTTAATTTTTTTGGTGACCCTTAAAAATTCATTTGGTGATTTTGACTAATTTATTTA
The DNA here is from genome assembly GCA_000404065.3 of Pinus taeda. NCBI lineage: Eukaryota > Viridiplantae > Streptophyta > Pinopsida > Pinales > Pinaceae > Pinus > Pinus taeda. The sequence goes on from APFE031220512.1 coordinate 187,529, forward strand.
AAAATACAAACAAAAAAATTAAGAAAGGTGGGTGGCAGACTACCACCCTCGCCACCCCTCCTCTCCATCTCTCTCTATATATATATTGTATATATATAGGCCTAATGGACCACCACCGTCAACCAACCATAAGGGGGGTAGGTGGGGATTGAACTCGCCTAGCCCGTTAGGTCAACCCGCTTCATGATCGACCCCACTTAACAAACCCCCCAATTAATACACACCGCCAACGAATTTAAATAACACTGCCCACAAGAAAATAAAAAATGCCAAAACAAATTATGTGGGTGTGTGACATAGGTAAGTTCCCTTTGCGGACATAGGCAGCCCCTCTAGCCCTAGGGTATTTAGGTCACACAGTTCAAGAGGGAGGATTTGAAAAGACTTGAAAACTGGAATAGAAAATCTTAACAACCAACACTTTTGACACAACAAAGAGGAGAGAAACAAGCTCTGAGGACAGAACACACTGGTTGATCAACCAAACAAACCTCAAAATTTGAAACTTACAGGAATCGTCGCAAGTACAACACTAGCAACATGCGCCGACAACAAATCGTCGCACCTCCCTAACTAAGCACTTTGCGATGACGTTGAAAAGTACATCAGTTAGCTGCGCTGAGTTGATTTCAGGCCTCATCGCGACTGTTAGACAATTTATTCGCACCGTACAGTAAAAGATGAAACCCAAAAGTCAGCACAGATGCGACTACATCATGACTATTAGGAAATAAATAGTGACGACCCAGTATCAAAAGAAAAAAATGAAAGTTGGACTGGAGCAGGGCCAGATCTATCACTCAGAAGGGTGGGAAGGCTATAGAAGTATTCTAACAGCTTCCATAATGAAGTATCTTACCTAAACAATAAGGAAGACAGTAAACCAACAAAGCCAATCAACACAAAAGACAAAAGACAAGTCCCCAGTGGGGTCACCAACTTGTGACAAAGGTAAGTTCCCTCTGCGGACAGAGGCAACCCCTCTAGCCCTAGAGTGGGTCTAGTCACTGCACAGACAATACCAAAGCAAATTTCCTTAGAAAGTTGGTGTTATGAAGGCCTACCTTGAATCCGACGTTCGATGAAGTCCTTGTTGTGTTGCTCTAGCTCTTGTTCTTCTAGTTGCTCATACTTGAAAACAACATGTAGAGAAACACAAAAAATGCAATAGAAAACGACCAAACAATCTACTTGAAGAGTTAAGGAACCTCAAGCTATCAACATACAATTCAACGCACAATATAGGAAACAATCTATTGATTTGTATTAATATAAATCAAAGTAAAACCTACAACTGAGCCTTGATGTCGTAAGCCTCCTTGAAGGGTCTTGTCAGCATGTCTCCGTAAGAATTTACTTGTGAACCGTCTCCCAAGGAAAATATGTCTCTCTCTTCTGTCCAAAAGGGTTGATGCTAGAAATCTCTCAAGTCAACTCTACTCAAACATCTCTCAAATTAAAATACAAATGAGGCTACTTCCACACTCCAATAACACTTTCTACCTCTACTCCTCTCTTAGAAACTTGAAACTATCAAATTACATTTAGATATCATCCAGTTACATCCAAGCTAGTTGATCTCATTCATGGAGTAGATATTTATAGGAGGGAGAGGTGCCATAAGAGAAGGAACGAAGAGCTTATCTCTTAGGGAGGTTGCATAAAAGGTGGAACAACTATCCCAGAGGAAAGAGGCGAGCTCAATTGACCCGAAAACCAGCCCTAGGACCGCCCATGAAGCAATTTCATCTCAAAGTTTCAACAAGTTGTTGAAAAACTTGCCAAATTTGGCTCGTTGTGAGTGCAACATAGGGACAGAGCGAAGACTTCGCTAGGGCTAGCGTTAACTTGACCATCTTCGTGAGAGGGATAACTTCTAACTCGCGACGACCCAGAAACTTAGGTAAAATGTGGTCTTCTTAAGGGATGATGAATTGAGACATTCTTCCTGAGATTGCAAGGAAGGTAATGACACATAATTGGCAACATAACATAGCACAGATGTCAGTAACATGGGCCAGAAGTATCCGAGATCAGGGAATGTGTCGGTGATAAACTACTATGTAACAGGGTGGGTTTTGAATTTGTGACCACGACAATAAAAGTGCCCAAAAATAATTGTCAATCAACTACCCAATAGGCAGTACTTTAAAAATATTATCGATGGTCTTTTATTTTAAGCACCCAATTCATTTATGCGCCTAATGAAGGACCGAACCAGAAGAGTGAGGATGCATGTATGCTGAGGCAGTGGAACCATGCCTGACATGGATTTTGATAAGAATATTCTTTGATGTAGAGGAGGAAACTAAAAATGTCACAGTGAAAGAAATATGCCAAGTTTATAGTCAAATTAGTTAGAATTTCGCTAGAAATCTGATGGTGTAGACAGATGTTTGATCTAAATAGTCGTTTTTCAGAGAAAAATGTTGAAGGTGAAACCATGACGCGGGAATCTACATATGAGGGAAACTTTTGAAGGTGACAGAACCTGTTCGACTTTATACTCATTCTTCTCAGTTTTTCACAAGGAAAATGATGGTGTGATCAGATTCTTCATCTAAGTAGTTGAATTTTAGTCAACCCACGAGAAGAAACCTTTGGGAAATCTTTGAAATTAACAAGGTTCCAGGTTTTGACCAAAGTAGAAAGGGGTTGAGTTTACAACCATTTTTCATGATTTTTCATGAAGAATTCAACGGTGCAATCCATTTCTTCAAAAGATGCGTGAATTTTCATGTCATCTCCGAAAGTTGAGGTACAAGGTGTCCTTTGTACATGCATGTAATTTGATTTTGTGAAATATTAATGAAAGTGGCCTCCCCACATTGAGCGGGGCCCATAGACGTAGCCTACATTGGGTGAACTCTGTTATCAACTTGTTGTGTCTTTGCTTCTTATGGTTATCATTTATTTCTACTTCTTTTATGTGTATGCATCTTATGGTTACATGTTGTTTTAAATGAAATTTTTTATGCATCTTTGAAGTGAAAAGATATGGATCACCTAGCTGGAATGGCTTTTCTTGAAAAGAAACCTAAGAATTTACAGATAGGGCTTTAAGGCCTAGAAGAAATAAAAACATACTCACGAAAGACCCTTTCACTTATTGGTAAGTAGGGTTAGGTTGTGAAATACCTACCCAAAACTTTGGTCGAGCTTGGCAGTGGTGAGGGTTTATCTTGGCATGAACATGAGGCATAGCCACATAGTAGACCCGTTCCTGTGCAAAAAAAAAGGAGAGAAAAATAAGAAGTTAGAAGTGGAGTCTAAGGAAAATTCAAGAACTACAAAAAAATTCTTGGGGTGTCAATAAACTGACCTTTACAAAAAAAAAAAGAGACTTTATCTGTATGAGGGAAGAAGTGGCTATAGTGGTTGGGTTAACCTCATTACCCATGGGAGCTGAAAAAAATAATATAGGTTACGAAAAACTAAGTTAACCCTAAGTATATTAAAAAAAAAAGCAATAAAAAGGACATGCTTTGATTGCCATGAGCAAAGAACAACTGGAAAATTTCCAAATGAATTGTGGGGGTCACCTGGGAAAGGCAGTTGAACAAGACTTCTTCACTGACGAAGCGACTGGGTAAAAAAAAGGGGAACTCCTTCATCCATAAAACTTTATATATGTGAGAACCTAGCAGAAACACCAAGAAGAAGAACGGGAGCACTTGTTAGTAAAGCAAGGGAGACAATGAACTAAATCAAGGAAAAAATTAGGAAGCTTTTTAACCGCAGTTACCCTGAATAGCCCTTGGCCGAATTCTAAGCTAGATGTTCCAAAGGAAATTGTTGCTGGGGTGAAACTTGGTTGTTTGCAATTGTTTAATGGCAAAGGATATAACCCTAGCCATAGTCGAGAAGGGGAGTTCACTAAGCTAACAATTTGATGAATGAGGGACGTCATCAATGAACACCTGGGGTGGTTACCCTAGAGGTGAGGAATCCATTCCCAATTGTAGATCTCAAAAGAAAAGAGTGAAGGGTCATGATCAAGGCATGGGAACCAATGAAATTAATATGTTTGATATTTTTCAAATGGTATGTATTTTTCCAGAGTCTTCGCATAATAAAATATGTCGATTGTAACATAACTAAACACTTATTATTACATTAGCACACACCCTATGCAAGTGGCATTGCCATCCTTTGTCTATACATGCTCATTTAACATGAATAATCCCACACCAACACGTTAAGGCCACAAATTATTTCCATATACATTTTCCCAAAGATCAACAGTAGCAAATAAATGATAATTGAAGAAATGAATGAAATATTTAAGTGCATTGAAGTCATAACATCAAAAATTATTATGTCGGCATATGTATTTTTAGAAAAACAATTGGGTATGCAGGCCGGCCGGGTGGCAAATTTTTCCCCTAGAGACTAAGTTTGTGCCATAATTTACAGTTTTATATTTTCCTTTATAATGTAGTTAGTTAACCCTTAAGTGAGGAGTGAATATCACTAACTACAATAAAAAAAAATGAAGAGAATTGTGACAACATGTATCCAATTATCGTGTAGAAGTTTCAACCACCACTTGTACAAGGGAATTAAAGAATACTGCATATGATATACAAGAACTACCTTGTCGCAAAAACATTGATAGGAACCTTTGATGTTATTTTTTCTATTAAGGGTTAGTAAACCTACTGACATAATTTTTAGAAAAAAAAAAATAAAAGAAAAATAGTGGTAGTATGATCGGAAATATTTATGCTAAAAAAACCATTTTTTTTTAATGATGTTGTTGAGTTAATAAGGGAGACATGACTTCACCCATAATCGAGAAACATACACATAAACTGGGGTATAAACAATTTATTTTATTTTCCAGTCTTTTCCACCATCTCTAAAACTGTTAACACATTCAGATTATCTGATTTCAATAGCTTAAATCTAAAAAATATTAAAAAATATGTTAAAAAACAACAACATTTAGAATACTATGTTTAGATTATGCATAGATCAACTTTGTGAACGTTTCTACCATTACATCCCTTCTTTCATTTTATGGATCTTATTCGTTCCCAAAATTCCATGTACGAACAATTTAAGTAGTTCCCATTTCAGTGTGCAAACTTCAATTTCTTGCAAAAGATTACAAGGATTACAACATCATTTCATATATGTTGTAAATGCATAAATTTAATTACTGGTAGGAAGATTCACCTATTTAGAAATCATTTGATATGACTGTGCTAATAAATATATTTATCATTGGGATGCCAATAAAATCTAGAAATTCAATGTAAGATTTATAGAATTTTTTAGTTTACGAGTGCTAACTTGTAACAATGTTTAGAATATATTTTTAATAACATGATACATCTATGTTGATGTATCTAATAACATATAATATGTTATATCTATGTTGATTTATCTATCTAGAGGAATAAAAATAGTTAACATGGTTTTGAGGGAAATTTGGATGTTGAATGAAGACTTCATTTCATTGTGATAGCAAATTGAATTGTAATTATTAAAAGATAGCAACGAATTTATTTAAGCCATAAATGATAACCATGCTAGCTCTGAAGTCGTGAAGAACAAGAGGGGAAATTATTTTATGTAACGCTCCTCTTATTATTTCGTTAACACTTTGCTTATTATTATAATGTAATGCCTATAAATAACAATTGTAATAGAATATTAAAATTAAAAAACACATAAACTCTTCACTTATTATTTAGACACTTATAAGAGTTGCATTTAAAAAAAAAAATTAGGGGGGCAAAGAGTCCCTCTATTAGAAGTTATATGTAGCCCATTTTACACAATTTTTTACATATATATACATCATATCATATGTACAAGAAGCGTGATTGACACGATAAGCTGCTGGAACAACAAAGCAGAATGGGAACAATATGTTGCGGAGCAGCCAGAATGCAGCGGCAGTCAAACCTAGGTGGGGAGGCGATAAGCCGACTATCCCAACCACTCAGGCTACATGACCATGTGCAAATAAGAGTTACATTGTATGAGTTGTACGTATAAGAGTTGCATTATCTGATCGTTTATATTAATTACTTACACTTATATTAAGCTTAAGCTTAATATTAAGTTTATATTAATATTAAGCTTGATTATACTTATATATTATATTAATTATAATAATATATTAAAATTATAATTAATTTTTGAGTTGTTAAAATATTTTTATAAATAAAACAACTCTAAGGAATTTTTTTCATAAATACATTAAAAAGTAAAATAAATATTAAAAAAATGTTAATGGTCATAAATTTATACCATTACCTCTTTGTTCATATAAAGTTAACTCCTCTTTAAATTTTTGAGTTAGTTAGCATTTTTAAAAATAAAAAAGACCATTATCTTAAAGAATAGATCTTAATTTAAATTAGATGTGCTAAATATATATTTTAAATAAATCTCATTTAGATAATCATAACAATTTATCAGTTATTTTAAATTAAAAGAAACTAGCACAACTACATTAATAAACATGGTCACTATATGTTGATAAGTGTATATAAATTGGGCTTACAACTTTATTGGTAATTGTGGTTGAAAAACAATGATTGATGTTCATGATATAAATCTAATATTAATTATAATTATTATATTAATATTGATAAATATATATACTTAAAATTAATAACAAATATTAAAATAACTTAGTATTATTATTATTATTATTATTAACATCGTGTTAATATTAAAATTTGTTTGTTTATTATTAAAAACCCTTTTAAAATAATTATTGTACTACTTATTAAATATTATTACGATGATAATTATTATTAATTAATATTACTACACTTATAAAAAAAACCCTACCGCGCACGATGCGTTTGAGAACCTGTGATCCAGAGTGCACCTCCGAGCTGCTCCACCACCATGGCCTTAGGAGGGGGCCCCGAGGTTGCTCCTCCTCTTCCTTCTAAGCTGATGGTGTTTAGGAAGCTTGTAGCAGCATGCAACAAATGCCCAGCAAGCGAACATCAACACAAGTTTGTCAAAAGGTTGGAAACCATTCCCACGGTTTCCCTGCCAACCGAAGAACCCTGTAGATCGGCTTTGAATCTAGCAGAACGAGGGCTTATAGGGTAGTTCACCGGGCTCTAGCCCTCTCCCAAAGTTGTTGATGCTTGGGTGCAAAGGAACTGCAGACCTCTGGTCAAAGAAGGAATCATAAGTTACTTAGTCAATAATGGTTTCTTCGTTTTTTCCTTTGATTCGGTAGAGGATAGGAATCTTATCTTTAGAGATGGTCTGTATTTCATGGGCCCTCAGGGTTTGTACTTGAACCAATGGACCCCAGACTTTGATCCGTCTCAGGATGTTCCCTCAGTTGTTCCCATTTGGGTACTCCTGCCTCACTTACCTCTTCATTGCTGGAACTCCAAATCTCTAGAAACCATAAGTAATAAGCTCAGAAAATATATAGATTATGTAGAAAGGAGGGACCAGTACTCATGCACGAGAATATGTGTAGAAGTTGACCTGGAGGAATGCTTCCCTGAAGCTATCAATCTCACGGTGGCTGATTGTTCCTACTGTCAAGTGTTAGAGTACGAGCAACTCTTGTTTAAATGCCAGCATTTCCATGGCTATGGGCACTTCGCTAGGCATTGCAAAATTAAAGCAGAGGAGGCCGAGAACTTGAAGGGAGAACAATGGAATTAGGTCCAGTAATGAGCTCCACCTAAACAGAATAATAGAACCAAAGGGAAAGGAGCACCCTCGGGGAGCGGACCACCTCCCATCGTACAACTACAAGGGGAGGGGAGCTCAGCCCCTCCAAGAGCAGAGACATCTAGCAACCCCTTTGAAATACTTAGCACCCAAGAAGAACCTCTAGCTCCAGCAACCGAAGAGGTCGAACAACAACCCATTTATATGGTAGAAGCTAAAAGCTCAGAAGAAACAACCCCTCAACAAGCCGGATCACCAAGAGGAGCCTCTAGCCCCCCATCCTATGCAGAGATGACAAGGAAGAAGTCTCTAGAGATCTCTGGATCCTCGAAAGATGAGACATTTGAGAGGCCTTTGAAAAGAGTTGGGAGGAAATATCATAAAGAGGTAAGGGAAGAAGAGGTTGAGAGACAAAAAATGCAAGGTAGCCAGCCCACGATTGAGATTTCCATCAACAGAAATACTAGAACTAGGCCTCCCAAGGGAGGGTCTACCCCCCCCCCCCCCTCTACTAGTAAATAATGTGATTAGTTTCTTGGAATTGCAGAGGCTTGGGGAATCCCTTAAAAGCTGAAGCTATGAAGAACCTTTTGAAATCAGAATCCCCCGAGATCCTCATGCTCCAAGAGACTAAAATAGAAGGGGTTTCCCTTCTCGATCTCAACAAAGTGAAATGGAAAACAAAATCTGGAAAAGAAGTAAGTGCAAGGGGTATATGTGGTGGGCTTGCCACTCTCTGGGAGGAAGACAAATTTCATCTCGAGATCTCCTTCGAAATGCAATACTGGATCTATAATGAACTCCGACACCTTGCAAGTAAGATCACCTTCACCCTATTTAATATTTATGTACCATTCCTCTATGCAGAAAAGAAATACTGTTGGCAAACCTTGTCCAATTTTATAGATGCTTATTTCCCCAAGAATATAATTCTAGCAGGAGACTACAATCTAGTCTTTGAGCCAAAGGAAAAAAGAGGAGGTATCATTAGTAGGGACCATTTCCTTCCCTTTGTGGAAGACTTGGTTCAACAACGAGACTTATTGGATTTTAAGCCAAAACATGGGCTCTACACTTGGTCAAACAATAGAGCTGGGGTGGAGCATATTTCAGCCCTTTTGGATATATTTTTACTTCAGAGCACCTTCCTCTCTCAAAAGAAGATTATCTCCACTAAAATTCTGCCAAAGTTGACATCAGATCATAAACCCAATCTACTATTTTTTGAAGAAGAGGAAAAACTAGTGCCCATCCCCTGCTGGTTCAACTCCGTCTGGACAAACAAGGAAGGGTTTACGGATACAGTCTTGAAATCTTGGTCCATCCATTTCCTTGGATTGCCCAGCTATGTGTGGGAACAGAAAATAAAGGCCACCAAAACATCCTTGAAGAATGGATAAAAAAGCCTTCAGATTCCCCCATTAGTCTTAGGAAACAGACCACCAAGCAGCCGCTCGATCTGAAATTGGACATGGAACTACAAGGCATTACTTCTTTAGAAATTCAGAATGAGCAAGAAGCCCAACTCATCACTCTCTGATCATTCATAGTAGAGGAAGAGTCCTTGAGGCTCAAATCTCATAATCTTTGGCTCGTGTCTGGAGACAAAAATTCTGCCTTCTTCCATAAGCAAATTCAAGCTCGTCTTTCTAGAAACCACATTGCTAAAATTACCTCCCCTGATGGGACTGTCCACAAAGGTACAACTCTGTTAAAAGAGGCTACAACCTCTCACTTCCAATAGTTGTACAAAGAAGAAGGTTTGGACGTTGAGGAGGAATTTTCATACTTCCTCACTCACGTTCCAAGAATGGTAAACAAGGAGGATAACTCAAGCCTCCTCAAGCCCTTCACTGAAGATGAAATCATAAATGTCATCTGGATGATGGAACCAAACAAAGCTCCAGGACTCGATGGGTTCTCCATTCATTTCTAGAGAATCTGTTGGGACATCATCAAGGCTGATATGTTTCAAATGATCAAAGGATTCCTCCAAAAAGCCAAAGTGGGAGGAAGAAAAAATTCCACTTTCCTAGCTCTAATCCCAAAAGAAGCGAACCCGGCATCTTTTGGCCGTTTCAAGCCAATTTTGCTATGCAATGTGTTCTACAAAATTCTCTCCAAACTCCTTGCGAACAGAATTAAGAATTTGCTAGAAAAACTCATCTCTCCCAGACAAGGTGGGTTTGTTAAAGGCAGGCATATCCTAGATAATGTGATCCTTTTGTAGGAAACCATTCATTCCAACCACCAATGCCAAGAGAAAGGGATACTCATCAAGCTGGACATGGTGAATGCCTTTGATCGAGTAAGGAACTCTTTTCTCCTCCAGGTTCTTCCCGCTTTTGGTTTTAGCTCTGATTTTATAATATTGATTAAAGCATGTATAGGAGAGTCGTGGATCGCCCCTTTAGTAAATGGCAGGCTGACCAACTATTTCAAAGCATCGAGGGGCATAAGGAAAGGCTGTCCTCTGTCCCCCTTCCTGTACATTTTGATGGCATATTGTCTAAGTCGAAAGCTGACAACAGAGAAGTTAAATGGGACACTTATAGGCATTAGGGTGATGAGAGGAACAAAGCCAATAAACCACACCCTGTTCGCTGATGACACTCTACTCCTAGGAGGTTCTTCCCTTAAAATTGCAAGGGATTTTAACAATGTTATACAAAGCTTCTGTAGAGTTTTCAGAGCTCTTGTCAATAGGAGGAAAAGTGAAGTGTATGGCTGGGAGGTAGATCAACAAACCATTCTTCAGATTGCTCAATTGCTTGGCTTCATGAGCTTCGCCTCCTGGGATAAATTCAACTACTTAGGTCTACCCTTAACTTTGGGAACCAGCAAGACCCCCCATTGGCTGGAAATTATTAGCAAAATTAAGGCAAAAATGACTATATGGGGCGGTTAGTGGCTTACCACAGCCGAGAAGCTTATCCTTTGTAAAATATGTTCTCTCCTCCCTTCCAATTTATGATGCTTCATTTCTTTTGGCTCTGAAAATGATCACCGAGCATCTTTCTAAGCTGATCAAAATTTCCTGTGGTAAGGAGGAAAGGGGAATAAAAAAAAAATCATTTGGTAAGCTGAGACATTGTGGAAAGACCATTACTAGAAGGTGGTCTTTAGGTAAGAGACCCCGGGTTGGCCAATCTAGCTTTGGGAGGAAATATTCTATGGAAAATCTTCTCAAATCACCGACATCCTGTAAGCCAAGTACTCATTAAAAAGTATTTGCGTGGGCTGTCAATGAACAATATGGATGAAGGAGTTTCATGTAAAGGAACCACTCTATGGAAGCTCTACAGCCGAGGCTGGGAGTTTTTTAAAGAACACCTATATAGAATCCCTGGAAACGTTAAAAGAATCTGGTTATGGGAAGATAATATCATGAGCCTCCAACCCCTCAAATTCACCCCTAAATTCGCAGATCTGCATGACTGGCTCATTCAACATGGCATCCACAAGATGGCAGATATTTTTTCATGGGACTATGGTGGGAATCGGCTCGCCTAGCCTATCCCCCACCCCCTAGACAGGTTGCAACCTCAACATCACTTATTCCTTGCTGCGATCTTAGGAATGGCTCATGTGCACCAACGCTCAAGGGACATTTGGGGCTGGGGGAAGACCGGTGCTTACACAACATTGCAGGGTTTCACACTTCTCCAATCCCAACACCCATAGATCTACTCTTCTTCGCCGTGGCAGCACGACTGGGACCCCTTTGGTCTCCCAAAGATCAATTTCTTCTGTTGGGTTCTCATGCACAGAAGGGTTCTAATAGGAGACAACTTAGCAAAACGTGGCATCATCGGGCCCCATAGATTCCCTCTCTACTACTCGGCTCAGGAAATGCTTGATCACCTATTTATTACTACCCCTTCGCGCAAGAATTATGGACACAGTCTATGCACAGGCTCAATTCTCAAACCCCATTGCAGCTCACAGTACTTAATTTATTCGCCTCTTGGAAAGGGTGATCCCCTCAAGCGTTGAAGAGCAAATCCAAGTGGGTCAAAATCTGGTATGCTATACCAAAATTCATTTGCTGGAAAGTGTGGTTAGCAAGGAATGAAGCCACTTTCAAAAAAGTTTTGCGCTCTCCGACTATAGTGGCTACCAAAGCCAAAGCATTGATGCTGGAGACAATGGAGAATCAACCTCATAAGCCAGACATCACACTCCTCCCTGAAGAGATCAGTTGGCTTGGTGCACCTCTGAAGCGAGCCAACAACAAAAAGAACCCCTCTTGGCCTTGCTCCAACCGAGAGTGGTAGCTCCAAACCCTTGAACTGGATTTTCAAAGGTGGTGGAAGAATCAAGGCAAAGTTAGATTTTCTTCGACGGAGCTTCCAAAGGAAACCCAGGGATATCAGGAGCAGGGGGTGTAATCTATTCCCCGGATAGTCACAACAAAGACAGTTTCTGTTGGGGCCTAGCACAGAGCACTAACAATTAAGCGGAAATCTTAGGACTGCTCAAAGCTTGCTAGCTTGCTCAGGGGAATGGACAAAATAACATTCAAGTCTTTGGGGACTCAGAAATCCTGATAAAAATCTTAAACACAGATGACTATCTAAACAATCTGATGCTCAACAAGACCTTGCCGAGACTCCAAAAGTGTTGCAGAATTTCACTACTAGTTCCTTCTATCACATCCTCTGGAATCTAAACAAGGAAGTGGACGTAAGGGAAAATATGGGTTGCCTCTTAGCCCAAGGAGAACTCTCGAAGAATGACGAAGCATCATTTTGGTACCCTATTCCATAAGATAGAAGTTTCCCAGTTGTGCAAGAACAAGACAATGACCCACTAGGTTTTTTGGAAAAAGAAATAGGTAATAGGGTTTGATTAGGCTCCGGCCCAACCTTTTATCATTAAATAAAATTAGTCGTTTATGTTAAAAAATAAAATAAAATATTACTACACTTATTAGTTAATATTATTATATATTATTAATTAATAGATTATTTAATATCATTAAGAATGATATAATATTTCTTATTAATTAATATTAACGTGATTAATAATGATTAATTAATAATAATTATTTTTTTCAATTTTTTTAATAATAATAGTACTTAATAATAATAATTATTCATTCATTTTTATGTAATAATTAATTAATTGATTAATTAGAATTAATAATACATTATTATTATTATTATTTCTTAAAAATATATAAATATTGTTTTTTTTTTAATTTATATTAATTATTTGTCAATAATTAAACATAAGGGATTTATATGAAACCCAAAGATAAACCCTATGGATAAACCCAACATATTAATTCTAAAACCCTAAGGTATTATAAACCTAAGACAATAATATTAAATCCAATGGAGTAATAATATAAACCCAAGGTATATAAATTGTAAGATAATGTTATAAACCCTAAAATAAATATGGTTGACCATGATTATCAACATAACAGATTTATATTGTAAACAAAAGGAATATGAACCCTTAGATTTTAAACCCAAGACATTTATATTAAACCCACAGATTTATATTATAAACTCTATGAATAATATTACACTCTAGGAATATGAACACTTAGATTAATAAACCCAACAGATCGATATTATAAACCCAAGGGATTAATGACGAGAGTAATGGCAATAACATATGCAGTCGCTATAGTACTCGGCCAAAGTGCCTTGATTCCAAACTTGCAATCTGAGCCGTTGGCGCTCAATCACTCTCTTGCAACCCGTCTAATTATCAGATCCGGAGCGTGCTCTGTCTCTTCTCATTGCCAACACTAGACCCTTACTACCACGCCCCTGTTGAAAGACAAGCCCTGGACTGGATCGGGCGTTGTTTCCAATCTGTTTGCCTCTGAGCATGACCTTATCTCTACTCTTGTAGTACAAAGTAGGATTACCATCAAAGGAAGGGGCAACTGTGGGTTTGAACCCCGGACGCTAGATCTTATCGTTTTCTGGGAGTTTCAGAACCATGTCGTAGTTTCGGTGCATTCTATAACTACATGGCCTTATAAATGGGGTTTCTCCCCCCTATCAGGAAATATTGCAATAGAAGGCCCCCTGATTTGGCCCAATCCATACCAATATACTCAGATCCGAGGGTTACCACAGCTGGGTGAAAAGGAGAAACCGACGGGGATGCGCGACAAAGAAAGAAGGGAGGTAAAAACACTAGGAGCAGCCCAGATCCAGAGAATCAAGACTCAGTCAGTGCTCAGATATGCCATGATCCATCCGATCTGGACCCCGAGACAGAGAAACGTTGTTTGAATGGCGATGATCTAGGGTTTGTCTGACAGATCGTCTCGGCCTACTGTGCATAGATCAACAAACACCGGATGGCAGCTGTAAAGGAGCACACCCAGGAATACAACTCTTATCCAAGTTTTCTGATCTCTGAGGTGATTGCATTGCAGGAGGGAAACCCGAGCGCTGATGGGGCTGGAATTAGCAGATTAAAAAGCCTCATTTATGTGGTAAGGGCCAAACTGTACTTTATATACCCTCCCCATATACCCGAACTTGTCCAAGATGCTTTTGCAGGGCCAATGCACAGATCTGGATCGAGCATCTTGGCAACGGAAGGTAGTCAGTTGCTCAGATCTGCTATTGAACCAACAGATCTGGAACTTAGAAGAACCAGAAGCCTTCACAAAAACCAGATCTGAGGACACACAATCGACATGATACCTCTATGCCCTGACTCCCGGGCCATAGTCGCAGAGGAACTCTATTTGTATGGTGATGGTCTAGGGCTTGGGATCGGGATGATCCGGGCAATAGATCAGGGGCAAACTCAGTCAGACTCAAACCCTAGAGAGGCGGATCTTACACAACTCTTCATTAAAGTACCAACAGGCAAGCATTACTGCTTGAGGCTATGGAGAGGCAGTAACATCCAGGATCTATGGAATAAAATATAGGACCTACCTGGTACACTAAAACAGGGGCAAGATCTGATCTACATGGGATGCAACTTACAGAACAACTACACCCTTCAGGATTACAGCATAACCACAGATTCGACCATCATCATCAACCTCCGTTTGCGAGGTGGATGTTCTCGAACCAGCTCAAAGAATACATGCTCCTTCAAGGACGCTGTAAAAGGTAATGGGAAAGCGCAAGCCAATCCTGCAACAACTCCTGTACTTCCCGTGCCTTATATCATTGAACAAGAAACTGAGAATCCTGCTCTCACCATTGCAATGCTTGACGTAAATGATCTGTACTCAGATCTATATTCCCACTCAGTTATTTGTAGATTCAACGGGTATTGGCCCAGATCAAGCGACCTGCACCACTGGATCCACACCACCTGGACAACAAAATATGAGATTTACTTATGCCCGAAAGGCTTTTTTATAGTTAGATTCAACACAGAACAGGAAAAGGAATACATCCTTAATAATTGGCCATGGTTCTGGGGTAGCACAGGGCTCTACATTACTCCATGGTTTCCATATTTCAACGCCAATATAATGGTGGTATCCAAGATGCTAGTCTGGGTCAGGCTGCACAACCTCCCATTACACTTCTCACACCGCAAGGTTTTAATCACTATAGGGAACACCTTGGGGAAATTTTTAAAGATTGATGAAGACAGAGTTACAAAGGAAATATTTACCTTCGCCAGAATATGTGCTGGAGTAGATCTCAGCCAGGGACTACCAGAAAGTATAATACTAAATTTTAATAATACTCGGTGGACACAATCCTTGGATTATGAAAACACAACATTCTGATGCTGAGGATGCTTACAAACACGTCACCTTCTCAGTGCTTGTCCACAGGAAAGAAACATCCCCAATTGGAACAAGCAGCAACAAAGGAAGCTTAAAGGATGGCAAAACACAGAGCCATTGGATGAAGAAGAAGACACAGCATACACTACAGAATTCAAAGCAGAAAAGGATGAACAAAAAGTCCAGCGCAACACACAAACGCAAGAGGAAGCCCCCAACAACCCACTACAAAAACAAGACCCCCAAACAACAGGAAAGGAAATATTGGGCAACAAGAGAACTCATGGATCAGAGGGATATGATTCAGACAAGGACCCTCCTATAACTATAATATAAAATCAGCTCTCCATTGTAACCACTACCCCCAATTCCGGGGGATGGCGAAAGGTGGAGAAAAAAAAATGGAGAAAAGAATAGCTCTTCATACCTTAGTTTCGGTGAAAACCGGAATAGTATCTTTGCATATGCTTTTAGCATCTACAAAATGTAATTTTATCTTATGAATAAAATTACGACTTTTTCCATGGGAAAAAAAACCCAAGGGATTAATACTAAAAACCCAAGGGAATATAAACTCAAGGGATTAATATTATAAATCTTTGGTGTATAAACACTAAGATAAATACTAAAAACCTTCAAATAAACATGGTTGACCATGGTTGATTTTTATATTGAGACAATCTTTGTCACAATGTGACATTGGACCATGGTTGTCCATGATTATAAACCCAAGGGATTGATTCTATAAACCCAAGGGATTAATTCTAAACCCCAAGGTATTATAAAACCAAGGGAATAATATTAAACCCAAGGGATTAATATTATAATCCCAAGGTATATAAACCCTAAGATAAATATAATAAAACCTAAAAGAAACATGGTTTACCATGGTTGATTTTCATATTGAGGTAATATTTGTCATAATGTGATGGTGGACATGGTTGACCATCGTTGAGCACGACTGATTTTCATATTGAGACAATCTTTATCACAATGTGACGTTGGGCCACGATTGACCATCGTTGAGCATGATTGATTTTCATATTGAGACAATATTTGTCACAATGCAACGTTGGACCATAGTTGACCATGTTTGATTTTCATATTGAGACAGTCTTTGTCATAATGTGACATTGGACCATGGTTGATCATGATTATAAAACCCCAAGGGATTTTTATTAAACCCTAGGATTAATATTATATATCTTATGAATAATATTACGCCCTAGGAATATGAACCCTTAGACTAATAAACCCAAGGGATTGATATTATAAAGCCAAAGGATTAATTCTAAAGCAATTCTTGTCACATTGTGACGTTTGACCATGGTTGACAATTTGATTAATTCTTAAACCTCAAGGTATTATAAACCCAAGGTATATAAACCCTAAGATAAGAATTATAAACCCTAAAATAAACATGGTTGACTGTGGCTGACCATGATTCATTTTCATATTGAGAAAATCTTTGTCATAATGCGACATTGGGCCATGGTTGACCATGGTTGAGCATGATTGTTTTTCAAATCGATACAATGTTTGTCACAATGCTACGTTGAACCATGGTTGACCATAGTTCACCATGGTTGATTTTCATATTGATATAATCATTATCACACTGTGACATTGGACCATGGTCAACCATGATTATAAACCCAAGGGATTTATATTAAACCCTATGATTAATATTATAAACCTTATGAATAATATTATACCCTTTGGATATGAATACTTAGGTTAATAAATGCAAGGGATTTATATAATAAACCTAAGGGTTTAATTTTAAAACCCCAATGTATCATAAATTGAAGTGAATAATATTAAACCTAAGGGATTAATATTGTAAATCCAAGGTATATAAACCATAAGATAAATATTATAAACCCAAAAAAAACATCTTGACCATGGTTGGCCATGATTATAAACACAAGGAATTTATATTATAAACAAAAGGAATATGAACCCTTAAATTTTAAACCCAAGGGAATATTAAACCCAAGGATTTATATTATAAATCCTATGAATAATATTACACTCTAGGAATAAGAACCTTGAGATCAATAAACCCAAGGGATTAATACTAAAAACCCAATGGAATAATATTAAACCTAAGGGATTAATATTATAAACATTAGATATATAAACCCTAAGATAAATACCATAAACCCTAAAATAAGCATGGTTGACCATCACAAATTTTCGTATTGAGACAATCTTTGTCGTAATGTGACGTTGGAACATGGGTGATTTTCATATTGAGACAATCTTTTTCACAATGTGACATTGGACCATGGTTTACTATGATTATAAACCCAAGGGATTTTGATTAAACCCTAGGATTCATATTATAAACCTTATGAATAATATTATAACCTGGGAATATGAACCCTTATATTAATAAACCCAAGGGATGTATATTATAAACCCAAGGGATTAATTCCAAAATCCCAAGGTATTATAAACTCAAGGGAATAATATTAACCTTAGGAGTTAATATTATAAACCCAAGGTATATAAAGCCTAAGATAAATATTTTAAACCCTAAAAGAAACATGGTCGACCATGATTTATTTTCATATTGAGACAATTTTTGTCACAATGCATCATTGGACCATGATTGACCATCGTTGAGCATGATTTATTTTCATATCGAGACAATCTTTGTCATAATGTGATGTTGCACCATGGTTGATTTTCATATTGAGACAATCTTTGTTGCAATGTGATGTTGGACCATGGTTGACCATGATTATAAACCCATCTATATTAAACCCAAGGATTAATATTATGAACTCTATGAATAATATTATACCCTAGGAATATGAACCCTTAGTTAATAAATACAACATATTGATATTATAAACCCAAGTGAATAATATTAAACACAAGGGATTAATATTATAAACCCTAGGTATATAAACCCTAAGATAAATACTATAAACCCTAAAATAAACATGGTTGATTTTCATATTGAGACCATCTTTGTGGTAATGTGATGTTGGATAAAGGATGACCATGGTTTATTTTCATATTGAGACAATCTTTGTCATAATGTGACATTAGACCATGGTTGACCGTGACTGACCATGGTTGATGATGATTGACAATGATTGACCATGGTTGATTTTCATACTGAAACAATCTTTGTCACAATGTGATGTTTGACCATGGTTGACAATGTAATTAATTCTAAAACCCCTAGGTACTATAAACCCAACAGAATAATATTAAACCAAAGGGATTAATATTATAAACCCCAGTTATATAAACCCTAAAATAACATGGTTGATCGTGCTTGACCATGGTTCATTTTCACATTGAGAAATTCTTTTTCACAATGCTATGTTTGAAGAAATTCCTTGTAGATTTGAACTGCTTATGTAATTTTCTAAAACAAAAGACTTGAATATACTCTACTCATTAGCGGAAGCAATTAATCGATCGAGAAACCACAAAACATGAGACAAGATTCAATCATATATTCTCAGGGATTTATCTAAGGGGGAAAATTGCTGCTCAAAACCCCTTCCTATATGTATATTGCATTAGATCATAAAATAGAGAAGAAAATACAATCCCTGTTCTTCCTGAATAATCTCTGCACAAGTACAATATATCTCACTATCTCACAAGCTTACTTTGGCAAATACTTAGCTAATTTTGTTGCATTCCAAGCTCCTATTTCCTTGTGTTGTTTCTCAAGGAATTATCCCCCTATTAAATAGGAAATTCCTCATCCATAACTGCATAATACCTATAGGCCCTTCTCTGACTATATGAACCACTTGTACAACTCGGAAAATTATACAACTGATAGTACACTGCCCTTGAATTGTAATCTCAACTAGGTAACTCACATTTCATGCATGCAAAAGATAATTATGACGGATTTATCAATTAATTGGTTGAACACTGAAGTTGCTCCCCACTATTAGACTCCTACTAGTTCCTCCAACAGTTGGAACTAGTTTCACTGACTTTAACTCAGTTAAACTGAATTATATAATTACAACTCAAAATAAACTCAACCAGAGATCCTATAAAGTAGGAGACACTCTACATGACTCAAGTTAGACCCTAATCCAAATTAACTGAACTAAGTCAAACTAACTTAGTTAACTCGTACAAGTTGTCTTGTGATGTGCAATTACAATTTTTCTCCTAATTTAATTCAATGGAAAATTAAATCATGATTTTTCTTGTTCCATTTTCAACAATGTTGGATCATGGTTGAACATGATTGATTTTCAAATTGAGACAATAATTGTCATAGTGCAGTGCTGGACCATGGTTGATTTCCATATTGAGAAAATCCTAGTCAGAATGTAACGTTGAACCATGGTTGACCATAGGCCTATTAATCTAAGTGTTCATATTCATAACGTATAATATTATTCATAAAATTTAATATTAATTTTATTTATATCAAACTTTAATTTAGTTTATATCAACCCTAACTTCAAGATTATTACAAACCCTAATTTTAAGTTGTTATATTCAAAACACTTCTTTAGTTGATTTTGGTACCATATATTTATAAATTCATTTCTATTTTCCTTTTGTTTTATTTATTATAAAAACCGATTGTAAAACCTAACACTACAACATAACACTACTTAATCTTAAATATTTATTAACATGGTTTTTGAGTAGGTGAATGTGAATGTCAACATTATGTAAAGTGATTTAAAGGTGGTGTGTATAGGATGGTGAGAAATCCTTTTTGTTATTATTTATTAAAGTTGAAGTTGAAAAAAGACTTTATTGCATTTATTTATTAGTGTATTAATGATGTTATTGTTTTTAATATATTTGAATCTGATTATTGTGATTATTATTATTTATATGATATTTTAATTAATATTTTTATTATTATATTAAAGTTATATAATTAATATTATGTTAAATATAGTTATTATTAATTAATATTACTATAATTATTAGTTAATATTATTATTTAAATTTAATACCATTATTAATTGATAATGATTAGTTAATATCATTAATAATGATATAATGATGATGATAATTAATGTCTATTAAGATTAATGCGGTCTATCGGATCTTAAGAAGAAGAATAATTTAATTGTAATTCTTGAGAATCTTATTTCTGTGCTCAAAAAGAAGGGAAAGAAGCACACCAAGATCGTTATAGTTGGGTTGAATTAACAAGTCAATAAGATTGGAAGTGTGGCAAATGTTATGGAAATGAGAGTGGATGTGAATAAGGGTTGGACAGTCTAAAAGAAAGTGTTTTTCATCCTCCACCCTCTTAGTGTTGCAAAGTTGACAAATTCTATCATCGCAAGGAGGCTTGGGAGTAGACCACTGCCTGGTTTCACTTCCAAGCTCATGATAATTAGTTTTAATCTTAGCGATGTTCATTTTTCTTTGAGCCTGCCAAAATAGAAAGATAATTATGGCTCTCAAGAGTGGGATTGATCACCTCCTTATAATATCTAAGCTTCCTTTTACCCTCCAACTCCTTATCATCCCATAGCTTATCCTTAAATTTGGAGGTGATAGTATCTTTGACACTATCCTTGCTTCTAAGGATGATATCCTCATTAGCCCCCAATGGTTGAGCCAAGTTTGGGCATCCTTATGCCACCCATGTTTGAGGTGAAGGTGGGGATTTTGAATAAATTCAGAAGCAATTTTAGGAAGCCTTTTGGATTCCATATTGTAAAGATTCTTCTTATACATTAGATACTTAAACATAACCTTGCTTTCAATAGGGGAGAGGCCAACTTCAATCGGGAGGATATGATAGGGGTGTTTCCATTGATATTGAGATTGTAGGTTACAAATTGCTTTTGAATCATCTCAATCTTTCTCCATGACTCTTTGGATATAATGCAACCCCATACTTCACAACCATAAAGGACAACATGGGTGATGAGGGTATCAAAGAGGAACCTTTTTTTACTCCAAATACAAATATCGACAACATTACAATTGTTTTCAAGTTCATAATAAGCTTTCCAACCTCCAGTAATCCTTTTCTAATTGTTGTAATTCCAGTTGAGATGATAAGGAATGTCAATACCCAAATATTTATAAGAAGAGACATGTTCCAAGTGATTGTTATCATAGACAAAATTTCCATGGGTGATTTTTTTGGATTTAATTATCATGATTTTAGTCTTGTTGGTATTAACCTCATACCCATCTTGGAGAAATAGTCATGAAGAGTCTTAAGTTTCTTGTCCAGGTCCTCATGGCTTCTAGAAATAAGAATGATATCATCAACGTAGAGGAGAAGAGTAATGATAATACCGACAAGCTTGGCCCCCTTGCACCCTGTTATTTCCAAACACTCCTTTAGCTTATCGATGTAAGTACCAAAATGGGTAGGGGAAAGGGGACACCCTTGCTTAACCATGATATTGCATTTAATATATTTAGACCACACTTTGTTGGTCTTGAGCTTGGAAACAACCATCTCGTAGAGGTGAATCACAAAAATCTTCAACTCAGGAGGAAATATTCTCTCATTAAGTATTTTCCAAAGCTTATATTGAGGAATAGTGTCAAATGGTTTTCTGAAGTCCACAAAGTGACAAAAGGGATCGACTTTACTATTGCAACATTCCTCAACAATGATCTTGAGAGTGACAAGATGGTCGATAGTTGAGTGGTATATCCTAAAACTAGTTTTCCCTTTATCTCTTTTTCCATTTCTTTCAAGCTAAGGGCTAATCTTCTTTTCCAAAAGGAGACCATAAAGCTTGGCTAAGATGTGGCTAATCATAATGGTCCTATAGTTAGAGGGAACAATTTTGTCCCCATTTTTAAAGATAGGCACAATAAGGCTTTACATCCAAGGCTTAGGAATCCATGCTTTACGACCAAATTGTAGAATCTTGTGGAGATATGGAATGAGGATATATCTTTCCAACTTTAATATCTCATCTTGGTATCCTGCAATATCTTTAGCTTTCCTACTAGCGAGCTTATTAATCCCAGACTCAACATCCTCAAGAGGAAAGATGTCTTCCTTAAGAGGATGCTAACGTTGTTGTCGAGGTATTCATACAACTTCTTAAGATAGATGTCCCACTTATCTAAGGGGATCGAATGATTACCTTTAAATTTATGGAAAAGCACATTCTGCCAAAACTCCCGAGCATAACTTTAGAAAGGTGAAGAAGATGCTCTTGTCTCTTATTAATTTATGATTGCTTCTTCTCTTTAATGAGGGCTTTCTATTTACTAATATTTTGGAGCTTTACAGTTTCATTAGGAGCATCTCAAATAGTTTTCCTGGCACTTTTACTGTATGTCATAACAAGGATTGGAAGTTATAATAAGCTTCTTATGTGAAACTTTAGTAGAGAATTTGTTAATGGTAGTGGAAAGGGTAGTAGTAAAATTGTGATGAATTTGATCAATATTGTTATTAGAAGTTAGGAAACTTAAATGCCTTTTTAACTCCTTTAAAAAAAGGTCTATATTACTCGGATTGAAACGAGTGCGTTTTTTACCTTCACTAGTATCCTACATGTGGTTGGTATGCATAGTAAGATTAAGGGTTAAAGATAAAGGCCTATGGTCAGAGTAAGGCTTGAAATATTTAAGAAGCTCAAAGTTGGTAATACGGTTAAGGACATGGGTGTCTGAAATCGCATAGTCCACAACACTATTGCCCAACCCATGTAAATAGGTCATTTGGCTAGAGGAAGGCTACTTGGTAATACCATTACAGATAATTAGGTCTTGAGAACTAAACATCTTGAGGAGATCAGTGCCAAATAAGTTCTAGGTTACGTCTTTAGAGGTTCTATTGAATCTATTAGCTAATTCATCATCTTCATCAAGCCACAAGGGGTTGGGGTTAGAGTGGTTACTTAACATAATTGCTAAGCTAGTAGCAGTTCTAGCATTGAATTCCTTGAGAAAAAGGATATTACCTTCATTCCTCAGGTTGTGAAAGTCTTTTTCTAAGGTAGTGAAAGGACAATTCTTATCTAAGTTTTTTTTCTTGTAGAAGGTAGAGTTGACAGGAGCGAAATAGAATATTGTAAGAAAAATCATATTGGAGGAAGAATTGAAGATCTCGATCCAAATGCACTCATTGAAGGGGTCAATAGTATAAAGCTAGATGTGAGAAGAAACAATGTTCTTAATATAATAGA
Source organism: Pinus taeda (assembly GCA_000404065.3). Lineage (NCBI taxonomy): Eukaryota > Viridiplantae > Streptophyta > Pinopsida > Pinales > Pinaceae > Pinus > Pinus taeda. Next base: position 211,073 of record APFE031220512.1, read on the forward strand.
TTATACCACCAAGACCCCTTTAAGAGGATTTCTTGTTCCAAGCATACCAAAAAATGAATCTATCAAGGTGAGGAACCTTAGATTCATCATGCTCCCAAGTTTCAACTAGAAAAATAAGGTCAATATCATGCGGGATCCAACTTAACATAGGACCTTCATGCCATGGAAAACCACGACAGTTTTAGAAGAGGATCATAAGTGATCTTAATCCCTATTTATCACTTGTATTTTAGACTCTATCTTGAATAATAACTTTTCTATTCCTAATGATAACCCATTTCCCTTCTTTGCTTGCCTCCTTGACCTTTTGGACTTCTTTCTTGATTTCAACTTGGTCTTCCGGAATCAGATCTTCATTTATAAGGACTTTTGTTCCCTTTAGGCTCGATTATTCTTGAGTATATCTAATTTGTGGTCATTGCAACTTACCTTAATACATGTTAGTTTATGTTAATTCTCAAGAGACTTTCCTACTCGGATTGCTTATGTGATATAAGTTGTTTGAATTTGAGATTTTGTTTTTAATTTTTCTTTTACTATTTCTAATGTGTCCTCATTTTTTTTTCTTCTATACCAGCAATTATAAGGTGTAAGGCTCTTTTATGATGCTCATGGTCGAGTTCAATTGATTTGTTAATTTCCTCTTTTATGGGTTTAATATCTAATTTACTCTCTATGTTAATTAGGGCTGAGTTATTATTTAGTTGTTCTTTTAAACTTATAATATCTCTTTTTAGGGCACCATTTTCTTCAATCATTGATTGTTTACTACGTTCTATTTCTTAAATCCTACCTTTGATTCCTTGGAGTTCATTCTCAAGTGAGATTATTCTATTTTCTAGCGATTTGTGCTTGTTTTCAAGTAGTGTTGTTAATTCTACTTTAAATTGGTTTTCTCTTTCTTCTCTTCATCTGTATAAAGATTCAATGTACTCATAAAGACTGTCTAGATTAATTTTACTTGGTCTCCCTTTGCTAGAGGTGGGATTAGTTATGTGAGGGGAAGTACTCATAATGTAAACAAGCAAAACTTAAGAAGAGGGTGAGAGGGAATGTATGCAACTGTCAGAGTCTGAGTACTTGAGGTCACCGACAGAAGTGGCAACATATTTTCCTCCTCGATCTTACAATTTTCATTGCCATAATCCGACTGCTCCTTGAGACAAGCGAGGGTCAGACAGGGTTTGATATATCTTGTTTGTTGCATTGTGTTGCTTGTCTTTTGTTCAGATGAACTCTTCGCAGAGACCACTGAATCTCCAAGATTATTAACAAAGACCCCAAAGATGATGTTTCAGATATGTATATATTTGACGAGATGCAAATTCTTGTATGTATAGCTGGAAATGTTTGTATGCATATCTAGGCACCGCAGCGTGAGTTTAAGTCGAGTTCAAATAAATATAGGGCACTACCAAGCGAGACCACCATTCAAATGTGTCACCGCCATTCATATAAATGGCCAACATAGAGCGAGTTTAAAAATGTCTTCCAAAATGCACCGTAGAGCGAGTTTAGAAAATATAAAATTTCCCAAGTTCATATATATAGCACCCCCCAGCCAGACCACCATTTAGAGATGTGACTGCAAAGCGAGTTTAAGTAGATCGCAGTTATATATATATATATATATTATATATATATATATATATATATTATATATATATATATATATATTTATATATCTATATATATATATTATATATATATATATATATATATATATATATGGGATCAAGACTGCATAGCAATATCACAAATGCGAGACTACAGAGCAAGACTCAAAGTGTGTTAGGTCCCTATAATATTAGTGATCCCCACATTACTATTGTCTTTATATCCCTTATTTTTATTATTTTGGCCCTATTGTCCCCATATTGTTATTATTGTGCCCCATAGAATCCCTCTATTGTTATTTTTGTGCCTTTATATTATTATTGTTAGGTCGGCTTGGTTATATTATGACCTCGTAGACTCCTATATATAGAAAGGAGGTTTTGTCATTTGAATCATCTAAGAATTTTTCATTTGTGTAATGTAAAGGAGGTTTCCCCCTCGAAGAGGCTTATTTTTAAGGGATTGATCTATCTTTTCTCTCTTTTAGTGAGCTGGTTTCATAACATTTGGTATGAGAGCTTTGGATTCAAGGATTTCCCTACTCCAAACAGGTCATCATGCCATTTTTTTTATAATTTTGTTTCTGCGACATTTCAGAAGCTAAGAAAAACCCATTTGGGCTGAAATAGTTTTGAACTTCAGGTTGAAATTTTAGAGGTTTTCTCTCTATATTTGCGGAGATATGATCTGAGGAAGTTGGCTTTTTTGTAGACTCTCGAATTACATTCCAAACAGGTGATCTGGGGAAAATCGTCATAACATTTGTTTTGAGCATCAGATTGAAATATCATAAGAATTTTTAGAAAGAGGATAGCCTCTAGTTTTCTGTGTATCAGTTTCAGGTACTAAGGTCGAAACAGTGACACGTGGCACGTTGTACAAGTTCGCTCTACTGAATTAGTTTATAATCAGGTCACCGTGGGCAATTTGGCATAACTCTTCCTTGGAGAATCCAATTTTGATCAGACTGGTGGAATTGGAAAGAGGATGCAGAGGGCTACTGCAGGTCATGATTTCAAAATTGGGAGATCCAAAATTACAGAGGTACATCATATTCAATATCGAGCTCCTACAAGTGAAAAAAAGGTGTGTATTTTTTAAATTTTTGCATAAGCTTGGTTTGAAAAATTAGTTTGAAGGAATTCAAAGGCATAGTGAAGAATTATTATTGGTAATTGATGCCCCAAAGAAAGAAAATGGAAACACCTAGCAAGAAACCTAAAAGTTCTAGCATCACTCATGAAGAAGAGGAAGAAATGCAACATGATATATCAATATTATGAAACCAAGTGCAACAAATTTCACTCGCACAAAAGGTAACAGAAAATAAGATGGATGGTTTAAAGAAAGACGTAGAAGCTAATATGGATGGTTTAAAGAAAGGTGTAGAAGCTAAGATGAATGACTTAGAAGCTAAGATGGACGGCGTGGAAAATAAGATGGACGGCGTGGAAGATAAGATGGATGGCATGGATGCTAAGATGGAAGCTAAGATGAATGGCATGGATGATAAGATGGAAGAATTGAAGATAAATTTGAATAAGTTGCTACAAGAAATGGTCACTAATGGTGAAAGGGTAGTAAAGGAAACTCATGATGAGAACAAAATAAATGTTAATCATGATTTCATAGACTCTAACATTGGATTGAAGACCCACCATGTTCCAAAAATTGATATGAGGAAGTTTGATGGCAAGGATCCTGGAACATGGATACTACAGATGGAGCAACTTTTCGATCTCCTTAATGTGCAAAACACACAGAAGGTACATATTGCAACTTTATATTTGGAACCAAGTCAATTTGTATCGTATCGATGGCTTTGCTCTCGTAAACAAATTGTCACTTGGGCAATTTTTACAGAAGAAATAATAGCACATTTTGAGGATACAAAAAGCAACACTTTTTTTAGCCAATTGATAAATCTCAAACAAAAGGGTTCAATGATGGAGCACATTGAGGACTTCCAAAAATTGAACATAAGGGTAAAAGATATTCCAAAGGAACATAGGATTGATGTGTTCATAGGGACTTAAAGGAAAATGTCCAACATGAGGTTCACCTTTGGGAACCTGATTCATTGAAGAAGGCATTTAGGTTAGCAAGAAAAATGGAAAGCAAAATTATGGCAACCAGGAAGCTTACTACTCACATCTATAAAGATGGAAGTGTTGCTACTCCTAGCCTTCCACAACCTACAAGATTGACACCACAACAATTGGAAGAAAAAAGACCAAAAGGGCTTTGTTATGGTTGTGATAGCAAATACACTAAAGGTCATAAGTGTGCTGAGAAGAAATTATTCTACATAGATTGTGAAGAGGAGGAAGAAACATAACAAGAAATGTCAAAAGAAGAGGATATAATCTAGGAACAACCCCTAGATAAAGAATAAATGAATCCGACCATATCTTGTAATGCATTGGCTAGAATTACCACTCCTCAAACTATCAAGATAGAAGGACACATCAAGAAGAAAAAGGTAATAGTGTTGATTGATTCGGGAAGTACCCATAATTTTATTCATTGTAAGTTAGCAAAGGAATTGAATTTCTTCCTATATCTAGCACCAGAGTGTCAAGTAATGTTTGCAAGTGGAGGAACCATTAATTGCTCTAGAAAGTGTCATAATATCAAGTTATCCATGGGAGAATATGTATTGAATAGCCCAAATATTTCCATATCAATGGGTGGTGTTGATGTTGTACTAGGAGTCCAATGACTACAATCCTTGGGTACAATAGCTTTTAATTTTCAATAACTTTTCATGAAATTTTCTGCTGAAGGAAAGGGAGTTGAATTAAGGGGCATTGCAGGGAAACCAGGAAATATAATCAGCTCTAATGGTATGACAAAGCTTCTAAAGGAGGAACAACGAGGTGTAATTACACAATTCTGCTCACTAGAGGTTCCCACATCGAAATCATCTATTTCTCCAGATCTCCAAAAAGTCTTGGGCAATCATTCCAAGGTATTTGAGACTCCCAAAGGCCTCCCACATATTCATGATCATGATCATGCTATTCATTTGATTCCAGGAAGTGTTCCTCAAAACATCAGGCCGTACAGATATCCCTATGCCCAAAAGAGTAAAATTGAACGTATGGTTGTAGAAATTATAGAGGCTGGTATAATTCAACCTAGTCAAAGTTCTTTCTCTGCTCCAGTAGTATTAGTTCATAAGAAGGATGGATCATGGTGCATGTGTATAGATTATAGGGAGCTCAACAAGCTCACTATTAAAGATAAATTTCCCAATTCTTGTCAATTGAATGAATTATTGATGATTGCATGGATCATTTACTTGACAAGTTGGATCTTCGTTCAAGATATCATCAAATTAGAATGAAGACTAAAGACATTCCAAAAATAACATTTAGAACTCATAAGGCTCATTATGAATTTTTGGTCATGCCTTTTGGCCTTACTAATGCACCTTCTACATTTCAAGGTTTGATGAATTCCATTTTCAAACCCTTAGAAAACTTGAGTTAGTATTTTTTGATGATATACTAATCTACAACAAGTCTTGGAAGGATCATGTCCAACATGTTGACATGGTGCTGCTACAACTATTGGAGGAGAAATGATTACATGCAAAAAGATCCAAATGTTTCTTTGGAGTACAAGAGGGGAATATCTGGGTCATATTGTATCTCATGAAGGAGTTAAGGTAGACCCTAGCAAAATTAAAGCCATTAAGGAATGGAAAATCCCCACATCCATAAAGCATCTACGAGGATTTCTCGGGTTGACAGGGTATTATCACAAGTTTGTTAAGAATTATGGAGAATAGCAGCACCTCTAACAACATTATTGAAGAAAGATGCATTTTCATGGTCTCCGGAAGCAACAAAGGCCTTCGAACATCTTAAAGAGGCAATGTGCCAAGCA
>APFE031220514.1:0-13031 GCA_000404065.3 Pinus taeda
AGTTTGAATTTGGATATATATCTATACTACTAAAACATAGACACATAGACACACACATTCGTGCCATATGTCAACTCTAAGATAAATAAGGAAAAAATTACACATCTTTTATATACAAAATACATACTTGCCAATATTCCCTTTTTTTAGTGTATTTTAAATTCTAATTCATATCAAATATTGAGAGAATTATACATCTCCATGTTCTCATTGAATTAGAAAGCACAAATTAATTAAATGAGAAATATCCTTCACTTTACCTATTTATTATTTAGACTGAATTTCTTCTTGCCATCAATATTTTCTAAATGTTTGGTATGAAATTTCATTAAGTATTAAATAAATTTAACATCTCATTGATATTACTGAGTGGAAAAAGAAAATTAACAAAGGAAAAAATATTTTAAATTCAATTTTTTTCTCTTTATAAATGTTATGTTGTTATAAAATTCCCCCTAATTTGGGTGGAAATTTATGGTTTTCTTTAATGCATTTATCATCACCATGCATTCACACGGAAATTGGCTCTCATCCAAATTTAATATGTCCAGTCAGAATGCTAATCCATCAATTTTCATGATGTCTAATCCACTTCTCCTTATCCTCTGTAAAATATCCTTGTACTTAATGTTAATGCCTCATTCACTTACTTGGCGATGGAAAACATTATGTCTATTTAAATATTTCTTATTTCTTTTGTCACCCAAGTGTTTCATGATTCATTAGTCAGCCTATCATACTCTTATTTCATTCCAAAAGAAAAGCTACAATTCCCTCAGTGATTCTAAATTCCTCCTCCTCATTCTCCCACCTACTACTATGGTTTAGGAGAGTCGATGTGTAAGCAATGGAGGCAATGGATGTGGTCGTGAGCGTCATCCCCATGTTGTAGATTTTGATGAAGAATGTCTTCATTCCAAATATTCATGAAAGCATACCACACAATGTATCCCCCATGGAAGCTGATGAATTAAGGAATCTAGGTGGTGGGTATTGGGCCTCAAAAGTTTACTAGCGAGACATCTATGGAAGCAACAATAATTCAAATAAGCTTCCATAAGGACGGTTGTTAATTCTAATGAATTAATAGTCTCCAAGAATCTCTATAGGACCTTATCCACTCCTTCCACGTCTCCTTCTCTCCTATCCCATTCTCCCATTCCCGCACTAGCTCCCAAGATGGCATAGACTCCCTTTCAATCTCACCTGCTTCCCGTAGGCCCTTCCCCTTCGATCATGATTGATGTTTCTAGATTTAAGACACGTGTGGTTTATATATTTTGACTTATTCACTGGAGAATCCACAGTAAAAAACATTTTTCATTAATGTTTCAAATCCCACCTAGCATCCATCATCATGACTTCTTGAATGCTTGATAGTAGAAGAGCTTAATTGAGGGATTAAATAGTAATGAGTAGAGTAGAATTTGGTTTTTGGATGAGACGAATGTTGGCCTTGTTTCAATAATATTAATTTTTGATTAATTATTGATGAGTTAATTAATTGATTTTAAATTATTATAAATTATTATTATGTTAATATTTTATAATTAGTTTAATTAATTATTTTAATATTTATAATTAATTAATTTTAATTTTAATATAATAATCTCATTCCTCCATTTGCACAAATTAATCATAGACTACATAACAAATTTAAAAGCAAGGCATTTTTTCAACTAAGCATTTCTCTAATTTGGGCATAAATTAAGAGGGTTAGGCCTTCTTTGGATAATCTTGGATGCTTAGCATTCTCAGCACACCTAAAACTAGCCAGAAACATCAACAAAGATCTCTGGTCGATTATTGATGCCAGGGCTACTCTGAAAGCCATTAATGAAGGACACATTGCTCAGAAAAGACAGTACAAGAAATTGTCCAATTTATTTAAATGTGAAAAACTGAACAATGCCATTGAAAATTCGATAGACTCAGAAGGATCAGGCTCTATGAGAATAAATGCAAATGACAACATTTTGAGTCACTGTTCTTCATCATCAGATAGAGCGAAATTTAGAACAATAGATTTGGATAAGGGGACTACGCATAACAAACAAATTTATGCCAAGAAGACACATTATGTAGGTAGCTTATATCAAGTTTTAATGCTCCCTGCAGACAAGACTCAAGGAACATGGAGCTGATATTAGGAATGAAAGGTCTTGTACCTCGGCCTTGACAGAACACTCCTAAAAAACAAAGCACCATGTCTGTTTGGAAAGTGCCTCAATTGTTACAAGGGAAGAACATCATCATAGATGAAAGATTAGGGAAGCTCTTAAAATTATGAAACATCCGCATAATCTAAACAGAGACAATGGTATGGAGATTAGTGGAAGATGGCTTCCCTAATCAGAGAAATTAAGGTCAATAGTACATCTTAAGCCTAACATTTAGTGGTAGATTTCCCTCTCCCTTTCTAATATTTAGTAGTTAGTAGCATTGCTATAATAATTTAATTATGATAATAATAATAATAACTAGTACTTAATTACAATATTTACATTAGCAATTATGATAATAGTTATTACATTATCATTAACTATTATTATAAATCATTACTATGATGTATTAATTAAAAGATATTAATAAATCTATTTATTAGTTAAACTATTCATAAAAATAAATATATTAATTATTTAAGCTATTTATTTATAAAAAATAAACACTTGACATAATTATTAATTATTTATTAATTATTAATTATTATGATTACTATTTTAGTTATTAATATTAATTATTAGGTCTTGACTTGAATTATCCATTATTATTATTAATTATTTATTATTAACTAATTATTAATTATCAATTATCAATTATTAATATTGATTTTTAATATACAATACATTAATATTTCTATTGATTAAACACCAATATATATTAATAATAAATATTATACTAACATATATTATATATATTATATATTAAATATTAATACAATATACTAAAGATTATTATTCATTAAATACCAATTTATACTAATAATGATTATTTCACATACTATTTTATAATTAATAATATTATATTATACTAACATATATTAAAATTCAAATATTTATATGTAGTATTAGTATAATAATCACTAAATGTTTATAATAAAGATTATTATATTAAAATTAAAATTAATTAGTTATTAAAAATATTAAAAGTAATTAATTAAACTTAATTATAATAATAATTAACATAATAATAATTTCTAATAATATAAAATCAATTAATTAACTCATCAATAATTAATCAAAAATTAATATTATTGAAACAAGTCTGACATTCATCTCATCCCAAAACCAAATTCTAGTCTCCTCATTACTATTTAATCCATCAATTAATCTCTTCTACTATCAAGCATTCAAGAAGTCCTGATGATGGATCCCATTTGGGATTTGAAATGTTGACGAAAAATGGTTTTTACTGTGGATTCTCTGGTAACTAAATCAAAAGATATAAACCACAAATGTCTTAAATCCATAATCATTTCCCCATACGGAGGGGATACATGGAGCGAAATCATTTTACTCAAAAAAATTAGAGCGAAGATAGAAAGAAGAGTTGTAGACCTGCAATTTCTTAAGAACTGTCGTGACAATAATGTCATTTCCCCATTTACACAAATTAATCATAGACTACATAACAAATTTAATAGCAAGGCATTTTTTCAACTAAGCATTTCTCTATTTCGAGCAGAAATTAAGAGGGTTAGGGCTTCTTTGGATAATCTTCGATGCTCAACATTCTCAGCACACCTAAACCTAGCCAGCCAAATAAATAAAGATCTCTAGTCTATTATTGATGCCAGGGCTGCTCTAAAAGCCATTAATCAAGGACACATTTTTTAGAAAAGATAGCACAAGAAATTTTCCAATTTATTTAAATGTGAAAAATTGAACAATGGCATTGAAAATTCGACAAACTCAGAAGGATCAGGATCCAAGAGAGTAAACACAAATGAGAAAATTCTAAGTCGGTGTTCTTCATCATCGAACAGAGTGAAATTTAGAACAACGGATTTGGATAAAGGGACTGTGCAATGCAAGGAACTTCATGCCAGGAAGACACATAACGCAAGAAACTTATATCAAGTTTTAATGCTCCCTGCAGACAAGACTCAAGGAACATGGAGCTGATATTAGGAATGAAAGGTCTCGTACCTCAGCCTTGGCAAAACACTCCTAAAAAACAAAGCACCATGTCTATTTGGAAAGCGCCTCAGTTGTTACAAGGGAACAACGACATCATAGACAAAATATTAGAGAAGCTCTTGAAATTATGAAACATCTGCATAGTCTAAACAGAGACAATGGTATGGAGATTAGTGGAAGTTGGATTCCCGAATTAGAGAAATTAAGGTCAACAGTACATCTTAAGCCTAACATTTAGTGGTACATTTCCTTCTCGCTTTCTAATATTTAGTAGTTAGTAGCATTGCTATAATAATTTAATTATGATAATAATAATAATAACTAGTACTTTTACAATATTTACATTAGTAATTATGATAATAGCTATTACCTTATCATTAACTATTATTATAAATCATTATTATGATGTATTAATTAAAAGCTATTAATAAATCTATTAATTAGTTGAAAATTATCAATCAAAATAAATATATTTATTAGTTAAGCTAATTTTATTTAATAAAAATTAAACACTTAAGCATGGAATATCAATTATTATTATTAATTGTTAATTATTATTTATTAATTATTATCATTACTATTGTTAATTATTAATATTAATTATTAGATTTTGATTTGAATTATCCATTATTAATTATTAATTAACTATAATATGAGAATAATAGTTAATTTTAATAATTTTAATATACAACTAGCACTAATATTTCCTATTCATTAATAACAATATATATTAATAATAAATATTTTACATAATATATATTAATAATAAATATTATACTAACATATATTAAAATTCAAATACTTATATGTAGTATTAGTATAATAATCATTAAATGTTTATAATAAAGATTATTATATTAAAATTAAAATTAATTACTTATTATTAATATTAAAATAACACTAATTAAACTTAATTATAATAATAATTAACATAATAATAATTTATAATAATTTAAATCAATTAATTAACTCATCAATAATTAATCAAAAATTAATATTATTGAAACAAGGCCAACATTCATCTCATCCCAAAACCAAATTCTACTCTCCTCATTACTATTTAATCCTTCAATTAAGCTCTTCTACTATCAATCATTCAAGAAGTCCTGATGATGGATCTCGGTTGGGATTTGAAACATTGACGAAAAATGGTTTTTACTGTGGATTCTCTGCTAACTAAGTCGCATGATTGATGATATGCAACTGGAATGTCAAGTGAGTGGAGTAGCTAATAAGGCACAACCATAGCAAGCTTTGAGTTCTTATGGTTGTCTTATCATTCAGGAGGAGCCAAAAGATGCACTAGCACAAGTGTGGCCCAATAGCACACTTGATGGCTCAACAACCTCCAAAGGAAAGAAAAATGTTTGAAATGTCTTTTTGAATGAATTGTATTATTATCCCCAGGGAAAATCCTCAGAGGCTTTTTCGGTATTATGATAACCAATTATGTATGCTACTAACTTTGGATTTGTCCATCACTAGATATTTCTTTGACCGTAGCTTCCAAGAAATGACCTATTGGTTTCCCGATGGTGGCAAGATAGTCTGAAACCTAGTTCGACTAGAAGAACCCACATTATTATGGTTATGTAAATTTTGTACATCATTTTTGCTACGATGAAGTTCTTGACATTCTTACAAAAAAAATATATAAAATTATTTTATTTAACGTTCACATTGAAATAATTTTTATATTATCAACATCAGAATATTTGTTTTGTTGTATATGTGTATAAATATGTATATAGAGTAGATATTGAAAGATATTAGTTAGTATGAATTTTCAAATATTTTATCCAATTTTGGTATTTAGACAATTTTAAATAAATGAATTACAAATCTCCCCAATATTAAAAAGAAAAAAGACAACAATATTTTTTTCTAATTATTTTATATTTCTCAAACTGAAATAAGATTATGTTAGTTATTATGGACATTAAAATGTTTTGTTTATTTATTATTTAATATGAATTTTAATTTAAATGTCATCTCAATTTCATCATAAGTAGTTAAAGAATTACATATAATCGAAATAATAATTAAAAAAAATCCAAAATAATGGAAATTCAAATAGCAGCGAAGTTTACCATTACCTAATTTTTTTTTACTTAGAGTTAATTAAATAGTTTATAATAAAAGATGAGTTGGCTTAATTGGTTTATAATAAAAGATGAGTTGACTGAAAAAGTTTTCGTTCGGAAGAAGTGGGAGTGGGAGAACACCCTAAAATCGAAACAACTATGATGCATGAGTTTGTCGGAATCGCCTGAGAAGCCAGACTGAAAGCAGTGTTGTCTAAATTATATCCGTTGATCGATAAAAAGCCAAAGAAAGCCGAAATATCCATTGATATTTAAAAAAACAAAGAAAGCGGAAGACGTACAGAGAATCAGTCATATCATTTATTGTTTGATGTTAAAGGAAAAAGAAATTTTGTTTGTCATATGTTTTCTGGGAAAAGCCTCCATTTGGGTGTCTAGTTCATGTGTCTTTGTGGAGAGTCTCTATAGGTAAAATTTAATGTCCAGAATCTATTCCATTCTAGAGGATCCTCCGTTGGATGCAATTTTGATGAATTCTCTTTATGTTCCAGAAGATCCTCTATTACATCTAATCGATTGAGCACAATGGATTCTGTCTGGAACTGTTCCAGAACATCCTCTGCTATTTCTTGATTTGGTTATTAATTTAGATATATCGAAGTAAATTCATTTATGATTTGATGCACAGGAAGCACCAACCGCCAAGGGGAGAGTTGTTACATTACAATGCACTCTTATTGTTGCTGCTACGCAAATCCTCCTTCTCCTTGTGCTATTTTCTTTGACTATTCCAAATTGGTTTCAGGTAATCTATTTATTTCCTTCCTCTGTGTTTTAATGTAATTTGTTGTTTCTCATAAAGTATCTATTTCATTTTATTTAACTAGTTTAACCTCCCTCACCTTCACCTTAGTTTAGTTGATTTTGATAATTAGTTTATCATGCTCAATCTAGGTTTCATTTCTATCTTGGCTTTCAAATTTGTGTTGGTTGGTTGCAAGAAAAATGACATGAAAAATTTTGAGGGTCTCCCTTAGGTTCGACTTCCAGAACAAGTATAAACTCATTTTTCCATATTAGTGTAAAATCCATTGAGTTCTTGAGACGAATTTCAACCAACCCGAAGATTATCCTTCATTGCAATTTTCGATAGATTTTTAGGAAACTGCACTAGCTGTATCGTGGACCAGCATGTAAAACAGTGGCAATGTTTGGACCTCAATGATATTTTGTGAGATGATTGACGTCATAGTAATAGAAAATGTTATAGATGATTTCGCCACCTGCTAAGTAGTGGAGTAGAAGTTGTACTCTCCAAACCAGAGAGAGAGATTAACTTTGAAGGTGCAATATTTCCTACCTAGGATAGGGAATTAGACTGATTGAGGGATTTATATAATTTTTGACACTACAAGGAATCCCAAAATGCTAGACAATTGAGCCCATGATTCTTAACATTGGAGATATTGATGATTTGAACAGTGAACCTAGTATTCCCCTAGCGTGGTGTTGACACTATTTGATACGAATCACTTCATCCACCTAATAGATGATGATGGTCATCCTTAATATTACAAGATAGGGCTTGTACATCACATTGGAGTGCCAACAGTTGAGCTAGTTAATTCCACGTAAGCCCTTTTCCTCTTCTAACGGTGATGTAGGGGACTTTTTGTTCGTGATGTCTTGGCATAAAGATACCTTTGATGGCTTGTACATGATAATATGGAGCACTCATTATCCCTTACCTCACATCTTGAGGCCATTTTCAGTTCATTTGAAAAAATAACTAAATATGCGTGTGTATTTAGTGTAAATAAAATTAAAAAATAGTATTGACTTCATTATAATTATTTATCTTATTTAAACTATTTAGATATATTTAAAAAATAAAAAAGTTGCAATTAAATAAATCTTTATATTTAGAAGGTATAAAATTAAAATAAAATCTATAAAAATAAAAATAAAAAAATGTAGAAACAAAAGATAGAAAAAAGCATGGTATATGTTTAAAATAAATAAAGCAAAACAATATGATGACATGGTAATAAATTCATTGATTGTTGAAAAATATATATTAATAATTATAGAATTAAATTCCATAAAAAAGTACTTAGGAATTTAGAGATGGCATTAATAGATTATGATGGATTTAAATGTAAAACAATAAAAATACTTAAAGTATTAGATATTATATTAAAATAGTTTTTTGTTGTTTCATAAATTTAGTGTTAAAAGGAAAATTAAAGTCATGTTATATAAACATGTTTCTAATTCTGTAGCTCCTCCAGCAGTGTGGTAAGACTCTGCAACGACCTATACAAACATTCTAAAGATGGTGGTGATTCCACATGGCTAGGTGATGAAACATGTTCATGAGTCAATTCACCCCCATGAATATCCTCAACACCCCCATCAACCTCCACTTCTCCTATGCGCCTGCAATGGCCAACTAGGACTTCGTGAGGTCACCCACCTTGCACAACATGCCCCCTTCGTCTAAGAATTCCACTATATAATCTAGAACACAAAGACCAATTTAATTCAACCACCCAAATGTTGTATCTTGGTAATCAAAACCCGCTTCAAAACTCAACAAGATAAAAATTGTCAAAAATTACATATTCTTCCATAATTATCACTAAAGAAGCACCCCCGTGATTACAATACTTCCTCTTGAATAGAGTATCACAAGTAAACAAGGACAGAGGTAGTAAGCCTAGGACCTCAAACTACATTTCTCAACCCTAAGCAAATATGGCGATAGATACGTGCAACAAATACTGTTAAAGACGACTGGGACCATGACAAATTCTTGAAAGCATAAAGATGAGGAAACCCATAAAGAACAGACAACCACCACATCCAAAATTACTTTTACAAAGGAACTACTAGGGCCTAGAGGCATAACCATATTTATTACTAAACGGGGAAGAGAATAAAACCACCCCATTTTAACTCCTGCGACAAGAAAATTTTAGTAGTTCTTTTATCCCCACCATGTTTTTCCATCCAAAGGATAGTTCACCACCCCTTTACCCACTGTGGTGCCAAATTGTGCAGATTAACACACCATAGAGACCAAAGCACAAACCCCTCTAGCTTGCATTACAATTTCACTCTAAAGAATCCACTCAAATGAGCATGCATAGGTTAGCAGTCTGTGCATAGTCAACATCCCCCTACCACCTTCCCAAACTCCAATATCTAGAAAAATCAGCTTCTGAGAAAAAAGAATTGTTCAGGAAATAATCCCGTTCACATGTTTGTAGAATCTTTTGGCTGTCCTATGCAACTTTTCTATGGCCCATGGCCCCATCGATTCCCCACGTTTGGCCACACTCATCAAGGTAAACATTAACCTTCATGTTATTTTAATATTATAATATATATATATTTATATATATTATTTATATATATATATTAATATATATATATAGATATAATAAGTAGTCATTATATATATTCTTTTCATGCGTCAACTCCAAAAACTAAATGAAAAAGAAGTGATTATCTCTTTCCATTTTGAGTTACACAACACTAAAAATGTTAATCATAATTTTCTTTTTCATTTACCAATTTAATACTGATCAATATATATATATTATATATATATATAGATGAAACCTAAATATTTATCTATACTACTACAACATAGACACACAAACACACACATGCGTATTGTATGTCAACTCCAAGATAAATAAGGAAAAAATTACACATCTCCATCATTCTGAGATAGGCGCCATTAAAATGTTTGAATCATTCTTTATAATTTTTTCAATTCTTTTATATACAAAATACATACTTGCCAATCTTCCATTTTTGTTAATGTATTTTAAATTCTAATTCATATCAAATATTGAAGGAATTATACATCTCCATGATCCCATTGAACTAGAAAGCACAAATTAATTAAATGAAAAATATCCTTCACTTTATTTATTTATTGTTTACACTGAATTTCTTCTTGCCATCAATTTTTTCTAAATTTCTAGTATGAAATTTTATTAAGTATTAAAGAAATTTAACATCCCTTTGATATTACTGAGTGGAAAAAAAAAGTTTAACAAAGGAAAAAATATTTTAAATTCAATTTTTTCGTCTTTATAAATGTTAAGTTGATAAAAAATTCCCACTAATTTGGGTGGCAATTGATGGTTGTCCTAAATGCATTTATGATCACTATGCACCCACACAGAAAGTAGCTCACATCTAACTTTAATATGCCCACTCAGTATGCTAATCCATCGATTTTCATGTTGCCTAATCCACTGCTCCATATCCTCTGCGTGATTTCCTTGTACATAAAAATAATGCCTCATTCACTTGCTTGGCGATGGAAAGAATTATGTATGTCTAAATATTTCTTGGCTCTTTTGTCATCCAACTTGTTCATGATTCATCACTCACCCTGTCATAATGTTATTTCCTTCCAAAAGAAAAGCTTCAATTCCCTTAGTGATTCTAAATTTCTCCTCCTCATTCTCCCACTTAATACTATGGTTCAGGAGAGAAGATGTGTAAGCAATGGAGGCGATGGATGTAGTCGTGATCGTCATCCCATTGCTATAGATTTTGACGAAAAAATCTAATGTATTCATTCCAAATATTCATGAACGCATACCACACAATGTATCCTCCATGGAAGCTGATGAATTAAGGAACATAGGTGGTGGGAATTGGGCCTCAAAATTTTACTAGCTCGACAGTTATGGAGGAAACAACAAGCCAAAGAAGCTTTTAGCATTTTTTAAAGTCAGTTTTTCTTGGAAGACCCTCCTTTTGGGTGTCTGGGTATTGTGTCTTTTAGGTAAAATTTAATGACCAAAATTTGTATGTTGACAGAAGAGGATGACAATGGATCTCTGTTGGATGCAATTTTGATGAATTCTCTTTCTGTCGATGAGCACAGTGGATTTGGTCTGGAACTGTTCCAGAGGATCCTCTACTATTTCTTGATTCAATTATTGATTTAGATATGCTCTCTGTCCCTTTGTATGTATCGAAGTAAATTAATTTATGATTTAGACGCTCTGTCCCTTTGTATGTATATATCGAAGTAAATTCATTTATGATTTTATCCACAAGAACCACCAACCGCCGAGGGGAGAGTTGTTATATTACGATGCGCTCTTGTTGTTGCTGCTACGCAAACCCTCCTTCACCTTGTGCTATTTTATTTGACTATTCCAAATTGGTTTCAGGTACGCTGTTTATTTCCTTCCTCTTTGTTTTAATGTAATTTTTTGTTCTCATAAAGTCTCTATTTCATTTTATTTAACTAATTTAACCTCCCTCGCTTATTTTAGTTGATTTTGATAATTAGTTTATCATATTTGATCTAGGTTTCATTTCTATATTGGCTTTCAAATTTGTGTTGGTTGGCTGCAAGAAAAATGACCTGAAAAATTTTGAAGGTTTCCCTTAGGTTCGGCTTCCAAAACAGGTATAAACACATTTTTCCATATAGTGTAAAATCCATTGAGTTCTTGGGACGAATTTCAACCAATCTGAAGACTATCCTTCATTGCCATTTTCGATAGATTTCAACGAAACTGCACTAGCTGTATGGTGGCCCAACATGTAAAAGAGTGGCAATGTTTGGACCTCATCTCATCTCATCTTCAGAGGAGATAAACTTCCATCTTCATTTAAATCGTCCAGTTTCAAGTGAAGCCCGCAGGAGATCGAATCCTTCCTCCAACTGTGCAACCTAGCTTTTCCTGATTTGACTGTATAGAAAACAAATCCCCTACGGACTAAGAGATTGTTCCATCGTTTTTATTTATATTTCTATATCTATTTCTATTTCTGACCAGGGGATCAAGTTCAGCGAAATCTAATATCCCCCAAATCTAAAGGGTAGACAAATTGAAAGCAATCCATCAATGCCACAAAATATGTAATACCTAACCAAATAATGGGTCTGACATTCATCCTTTTCCAAATCACATTTGAGCCCATTTGTTGGATTTTAGTGTGATATTTCCTTCCCGTGTCATCCCTTTCCAGTTGATTATCTATGAATGTATTCGGAAAGACGTCGATGCACTATCCCATCACTGTTTGTTTTGGAAATATATAGTTTCAATTTTTACAAATAACTTAGCACCAACTCTGTATAAGACACAACCCATCATTTTACATGGAAGAATGGTGTGGTTATCAAGTTATCCTGTTTGAATTTTTCCTGCATTCATTGACCTATGAACCCCAACCAACTAAATTTGCTTCTGAGATATAAACACAGAGCTGAATAGCTACAATTAGTTATCCGTCATTGTCAAGTTATCCGGTTTGAATTTTTCTTGCAATCAAGGACCTATGAACCCCGGCCAATTAAACGCAATCCATCCATGCCACAAAATTTGTACTACCTACCCAAACAAATAATGGGTCTATTCATCCTTTCTCAAATCACATTTGGGCCCATTTGTTTTATCTATAATTGTGAGATTTCCTTCCCGAGCCATCCCTTTCCAGTTGACTATCTATGAATCTATTCAGAAAGACGCTGATGCACTATCCCATTAATTTTTATTGCGTTCAAGGACCTATGAACTTCAAACATTAAAAATGAGCTTCTTGTTTACGGAACATTTCAAACCCTGCCTCTTCTTCCAGTCTTGTTTTCTGCATTTATGGATAATTTGAAAGGTTTAATACTTGTTTATGATTATTTTTCTCCAACTATTATTTGAGAGCAGATGTGCGAGACTATAACATTATGATTATTATTATTATAGCGGACGTTTTCTGAACTATTGTTGTGTTTGTGGTATACTTATATTTAGGGGTTTCCAGAATCTATCTTTTTGATCATGGTGATTGTTCTTTATTTTAT
>APFE031220520.1:0-20894 GCA_000404065.3 Pinus taeda
GGATTCCCCAAAAGACGTCGTTTAGGGCCTCAAAACGGCTCCGGAAGTTCAGGACCCGAAAAACTGCTAAAAATAGTAAGTTGTGCTACAATTAAGGAAACTGAAAATGCTAAGAAAGACAATGGTGGGGGTCTAGGTGGACTTGGCAGGTGGCCCCTGCATAGAGGGCTTGGTTCTCTTGATTAAATACAAGTTCCATACCCTAGTACATGACAAAATCCAATGGAAACATTACAATCCCCTCAATTCTGAAATCCTGAAAAACAGATAAGTTTGTTGGATTTTGAGTGAGACATAAAATTCTACTTTCTCCATATGAAATCCAATGAGGGAAAAACCACTCTCAAACATCCTAATTCATTTCATGGTAATGTTAAAAATTTAAGTAAAATTTAACAATTTAACATTACCATGAACTACATATCAACACTAGGGCCATAGGCTTGAACATTAGGCTGCCCCACTCAAACAAATCCTCTTTTTTTTTTATAACTTGAGAGGCATAGACAAGCATCTAGAAGATATTTTTGTTGCCCGATAAAAAATTAGAAGCGAAAAAATTAAAAAAAAATACAAGAAAAAGTCAAGTTAGTATAGGAAACTCCACCATACGACCTGGAAACTAGTTTTCGGTTGTACTGGCCACGTTTCCTCCTCGAGAAATGGGCCAATACAGCCAGAAACAAGTTTCCAGGCCATACGGTATGAGTTTCCTCGTTTCCATTTCGTTTCTGGTCGGAAACGGACCCTTCTCCAATGTTTCCTGCAACTTAGGCTTCTTTTTGTTTTATTTTTTGAATAAAGTTATCTTTGATGAAAGTGTTTCCAGCAATCCTCGGTACATATAAACACCTTAGTTGTGTTCTCCTGGTGGTATGAGAAACTCTCGGCAAAGAGAAACACATAGTTATGTTTCCTTGTTTGCATCAACTTCCCTGGGATAGCCATGCAATATTGGCATTTCCAGAAACATATTTCTTATTCTCTCACTCACTTTAACTATCACAGGCCTGAGAAGCTTTACAACCCTCAGGGGCCAGAAAAGCATGTCTGAAGTTTAACTTGTCCAAATACCTTAAAGAATAAGTTTTGATTGGGGTTGGCAAAAAGATGTTTATATAACTTGTGAGGTACCTCTCTCCTTAGAGCCTATGGGAGGGAAAATTGCTTCCATCCAAAAATGTAAATGTTATCAAAGAATAAGGGAATATATAAGACAATGCCTCCAAAATATCCTTTTCAATGAAGCACTTCAAGTCAGGGTGGCCACACTCGATGGTCATCTGAATATTGTCAAGATTCAAAGTGCCAAAGGGACACAATTCCAGGGCCATCATCCATTGGTTTAAAACAGGCAATAGGCCTACAAAAGGATTTTTAATTTGTTAGGGGCCCCACATTCAAAAGAAGGCTTCAAGAGAATCTCCACTATGAAATCAACCAAGGGTAGGCTTACTTAAAATATGAAATTGAGAAACAATTTACTTTTAAGTTCTCCCTACAAAGATTTTTCAATTGCAAATACTAAATGAGGAACGTCCATGCAACCTTGTCTTCGAGTCGTGTCACAAACTTTATGAAGTGCAAAGAATATTGTGTCTAGTCTTTGACTTTGGGTAAGCTAGCTACTACCCTCTCAAACATGAACAATGATGATGGTAAGTCCTGGGATTAGACAGATTCCAATGTGAATTCTATAATGCTACGTAGTACTTTGTCAATCCAGACATTTTGCAAAGGTTTACAAAGAATCCATCACAAAGCAATCATTGAGAACCAACTTAAACAAAGGAATTATCAAGTTTAAACCCAATGTTAAAGATTCCAAAGTGACTATGAGTTGGAAGCTTATCACTCTATTGAATGTCTCATGTAATAGTGTTGCCAAAGCTCAACACTCATAATCAAGCATATTCTCATGATTATTATCAAACTTGAGCAAATTGTTTCACCAAAGGGCAATTTATCATTGATAATATTATTGCAGTCTGTGAGGGCATGGAGTGGCCCAATCATTATGGTCATAAATTATGGTCATAACATCTTATTCATAAAAAAAACCAGCTTTGAAAAAAAAACTTACAAGATAGTGGTGTATCCCTTTATTCTACCTCTTGCATTTGAGCCAACTTCTCTAAAGGCTACTAAAATATTATTCACCAAGACCTAACTTTGTCTCTCTCTTAAAGGGTGTAAAGTTAAACTAGAGTTAATCCTTTTTTGATCAATTTGCCAAATAGATGCCAATGTCTATCTGATAACTTGTAGGGTCAAGCAAGGTCTCATTAAGGTGGATTCATCTACACAAACCATACCCAATGATGCTTGTGAATGTGCTAAAACTCAATGTTCTAGAACAAGAGCCAATGAATAATGTGTTATGGATTACTTAGGCATTTTCTGCAAGGCCCTAAGCTCTAAACATTTAGTGAGTTAAAACCTATTGCTACAGGTAGAGCTCACAGGACATGCCATATTGACTTAAAGGTAGAGCTCAAAGAAGATGCCAGATTGACTTAAATTACAAGGGCGTGCTTGTGTCAAGTCAAGCCAGATTTTCAAATTCCTAGGCATTTCTTTCTCTTTTCCAGCAACATTTGAGGAACAATGGGACATGCTTATCCAAATACAAGAAAAGAATTTTGGTAAATGGATTTATAAGCCCAGGACTTTAGCAACATGATTTCAAATCTGCGCTAAGCATTGGCTCCCATGTATGTTAGTATTTATTGTATGTGCCCTTGGTTGCTTCAACTTTGATGGGGGCATGGTCTTCAACTTTTCATAGATTCAGGAACCTTTAATACACATGGAAGGAATGGAGTGGCTTGGGTATCCATAGAACTCACACTCCAACCCATCCCTCTATGCTAAGTGGATTATTTGTGCTCTGGAAGGAAAGGAAGGAAATTGCATTCACATAGTACAAATTTCTACTCGGGACTGAACCTTCAATCATTTATCAATGAGCATTACCTCGGAAAATTTTAAGATTAAATGTACCTTTATGGCCATAGTATATGGAAAGCTTGGAAGGTTATAAAGCCAAAACCACCATATAATCCACCTTGGCATCCCCACAATAAATGACTTTTGATAAATGGCTTGAGTCGTGAAAACATATATTCTGGTTGTACCAATTCCCCAACTCTGCTTGTCAATAGGTATTGACTTGTTGTAGTCGCTTACTTCACATTTTCATCCTGTAAGAGGAATCCCTTCCTTGGATATTAATTATTGTAAACTGTGGACTTCCACTCAACTTGGCAGCTCATGTGAACTGAAAACTTTTTATTCACTTAGAAAAATAGGAAATAATATATTATTTAATCAAACTCTGGTCATTAGGGACTTTTTTTGGGTTGCATATCATTGTCTATACCTAGAATCACCATATGTGGCCTCATCCTCTAGACTAGCCGCCAAATGATAAGCTAAACAAAGTTCCATTGATAATTTCAAAGGGTGAGAAGCAACAAGAAAATAATCACTGAGAAGTTAGTGCCCCAAAGACTGAGCCAAAAAACAATCCATCAAGAAACCACCAACATAATGAAAAAAGGATGAAATGCCCACATCGGGATCTGATACAAACTGTTATGATGTACTAATGATCAGGGCCTTTAATTTTGGACTTTCCTTGATTTTGGTCATGGCATGTCATATGGCACTTTACTAGCTAGGTGTAGTAAGGTCAAGGTTTGAGACTTTATATGGTTTTCTTCCAAAACAGTTTTGTAGCCCTTAGTAGCACCATTTTTCGGTTGAAACACACCATATATGTATTGTCATCATTAATAATAAAAAGAAGAATTACTCACCAAAAACAAAAACAAAAAGAGGTCTCAAGCTTCCATTCCTAAACTTGAGCTCAACCTTTTATCAAATAAACACAAGTCTTCAATAACACATAGAATAATTAACAAGTCCAAAAGGGTTCCTTCGCTTAGGGAGAAAACAAATCAAAGTCTGGGAGTTTTGTTCCTGTCATGTCCCTTCCCAATAGAATTTGTAACAAGCTTTGTCTCTCCACAATTTTGTACAAATTTTGTTAAGGAAAAGGACCCAAGCAATTTTGACTTAGGAACTTAGGAGAAATGAAGGTCAAATTAATTTGCTAGTGGAAGGTGGGGGCCACCCACGTGGGAAAACACATTGCGCAATTCGAATTTCCTTGGAGGGAAATCGTATGGCTTTTGGAGGGGACCACATGGGGAAAAGGGAGGCCGACGAAGTCATTAGAAGGAAGAGTTCCTCACTTGGGGATTCATTCATTATTACATATCAAAAATCACTTGACTATTTGCTCGAGCTACTTAGCTGAGTCAACTGGTTACTTAGCCACGAACCTCTCAAGCGGGAGATTCAACCTTACCTTCAGGGGACTACGAGTGCCACCCTAGGAAGGCATTTTCAGAGCACTTTGAGGAGCACCAGGGAGGATTCATAGCTAGCACATTCAACCACAAACTAGCACTGCATATTTCTGGGGCAGCAGAGAAGGGAACACGTAGTTGGGGATAGAGTTTTATTGGGTCAGCAATTGCCAGAGGAATCTGAAGAGTTGAAGGAATTTAGGAGGTCAGCACTTGGGAGGATTTTTGGAGGAGGTGAGTGCAAAAATTGCGCAGTTCGAAACGCATCCTTCGAGGATAGCGCAGAGGGACAGACTGAGCAACACATGGGTCTTGAGGGAGAGAGCCATAGCACCAGAATTACAGTTGGGAAGGAAGGAAATTCATAAGGGGTCTCATTCTGATGATTTGGGGCAGTTTTGGAGAGATTTCCTATCTTCATTCAAACAAGTTGAGTTTGTCAGCTTCAACAAAGGATGGAATCCTTGGGGATCAAATTTCAAAAGTCTAAACTAGGCCAAACCCTTCCTGGGTTTTGGTGGGTTTTTGTTGAGGATCTGGGAGATGAAGTTTTATAATTTTCTAAGCATGGGAAGCAGTGATTCCAACCTTTTTGTTCCAGCAAACAACACAGATCAGTTCTAGAGCAACAGTTCAGCAACTCTTAGATCGAAATTTTCTCACCTGGGTTTTGTCACACTTGTCCTTGGAGACAAGCCCATGCCCAAGGGCACCATTACATTCAATGTTGTATTTGCCCTTGATGATTTAATAAAATGGCTTAGCAGTTCTCTATTTCCAGTGTTTTCATGGGTGTAAATGGCTCAACAGTTCTCTATTTCCAGCGTTTTCATGGGTGTATGATGTTTATTTCGCATTTCACAGAAACATTATCATTCCGCATCACTCCTTTCCTGAGAACTCGACCAAGCACAATGTTGTACTAGCAGCAGATCCAATCCAATATCCTATAGTAGATCCTCAAGATGCAGAGGCAAATTTCGATTAAAGAAATGGGAAAAAAGATAAATGAAATATCTTGATCCTGGGATCAAATCTCTCTTCCAAGATCTCTCCTTCAACTTGGGCTTTGAACAGTGGCCCTTTACGTGCTTTGTTCTCCATTCATCCTAAAACCATCTCTACAGGGAAAACGCTCATTATAGAGAATGTCATTCCAAAGAATAGGTAGCCAAATGTTACATACAATACCAATGCCAAACTTTCATTGAAAGCAAGGCATGTGATCTAGATGCAGAAATTCAAATGATCCATAGGATATCTACAATGATAATGCGACCTTTCTGTTTGTTGGAGTTGAATGTTTGAATCCAAATGAAAAAACTTGTTAAAGAGTTTTTTGTAAATCTGAGTGATTGTAGGAAGGCCAGATGCGTACGCTAAGTCATCTATTTTGGTCTCCAGTGTTTAATGAAATAGCGGACCTGGTTATGGAAGACTATTATATTTATGCATTGTACATCACCTTCATGGTGATTTTCATTTTAATTAAACAAATAGAGAGGGAATACTTTAAAACAACAACAACAAAAAACAACAATATCTCAACAAAATCTGCAAAAAATGCAATCTGAATAATGCGACAACAAAGTTCATTCAACGCAACAACAACTTAAAATTAACGGATATCAAATTCAAAAAGGTATGTAACTCCATATTGAACCCTAACAGATGTGGATGGGCTCGAAATTTTTCTCACCTGGAGAAACTGCCACTGGCTAGGGGCTTTGGTGATGAAAATTATGTTAACCAGTTTCTACCCTATGGTTGACGATGTGCTTCTATACTTGAGGACTTCTGCCCCGTGCACCGATTTCCAGGTCCATGAAATTCCACTAGCGAATATATTTGGGCATTATGATTATTATTACAACCAACCCCCTTTGCCACTGCCCTCCTCCCATAGGACCACATTTCATTGGACACCTCTAACTATATGAGGCCTTGAGCTTAGCCATTGGGAACTATGGCTTATTATTAAACCTACTAAATTGTTGGTCTCTTTGTAACCTCTCCAACTTTAAAAGCTTAGTAAAACCTCAATATTAGAGGAAAATATACCTTGTAGAAAACCTGACGCCAAGGGTTTAATGGTAAAATTGTGGCCAAATCCTGAAAAATGAAAATCCATGGATAGTGGAGGAGGAGGTAAGCTCAAAGCTGTGAATGGATCTGAATCGCTTGAATGAATTCCCACAACAATGAAGCTCCCAAGTCCCTAAATTAAAGTTGAGTAATGATTCGAGAGGCCCATGAGTTTGTTTAATTTTTTGCAATTTTATCTTATTGAAAATATTTTGATGAATTTAAACTTCTGTGATCCATATCATGTTTTTTGAGAAGAATTTTCAGCATAAATCACATTCGAGTTCCTTTGTCGATACGTTTTGAACCAACCAATGTGGTTCATCGTCAGGGCAAGTTGAAGAATCAGATCTAGGCTACATGTTAAATAGTCAGAGCAGAACATCCAACGACTATATTTGACCAGGTAACGGCTATATTAAATTGGTAGGCTAGACCAACTAACGGCTATATTTGACTGGGAAACGGCTAGTCGAACTGGACTAAGGGAGAAGGATAGGGAGCATAACTATATTTAATTAAAAATTAATCAATAGGAATTAATCTCATATATTTAAGTAAGATAAATAAATATTTAGTTAGTTAATTGAATGTTAGTTAAGTATCAAGTAAAAACTAGGTAATATATTAAATAAATGAATAAGTTAAAGTTAAAGATTTAAATAATGATTAAATAAATAGTAAGTTAGTTTTACTATTATTAAATTAAAAAGGGTTTAAATTTATATATAATTAAATGGTTAATGAGAAGTTAGTTTCAAACATATGTAAATAAAGTAACAGATTTAATTAACATGAATTAAAAAGGTTTACATTAAATACACATAAAAGTTATATAATTAAATATTTCATATTTATTTAAAATTAAATATTTAGTTAATTAATTGTAAGTTAGTTTTATATTTAATTAAAAAGGTTAGTAAAAATTAAAAATCTAATTGTAAGTTAGTATTGTTATATTTATTACCATATCCACTAATTGTTGTTAAATCTGATCTTATTAATGAAGCTATTAAAATAAATATAAACTTAAGCCTTATCTAAAATATAATAGGAATAATTCCTTAAAGGATAACTTATTAAGGTAGTTGAATAAGGACCTAAGGATAAAAAATTAACTAAACCAATGGGGAGGAAGATGTTTGTTTTAAAGTAGGTTAGTTCATCATAAAAATCCTTCATCAATAATTAGGAAAATAAAGTTTTTATAAAAGGATTTTAATTTCTTAAGCAAACAATAAAGTTTTCAATATTAATTGAGAGGAAGGGAAAGAGAACAGGCCAACAAAAATAAAAATAGACGATTAAAAAGGAAATACCAACAATCCAGAAAATGAGGGGGAAAAACAACAAAAGGAGCAGGGGCAAGGATCAAACAACTACCAACCACTACTAATTTTCCAGGCCAACAAAAATAAAAATAGACAATTAAAAAGGAAATACCGACAATCCAGAAAACGAGGGGGGAAAACAACAAAAGGAGCGAGGGCAAGGATCCAACAACTGCTAACCACTGCTAATTTTCCAGTCGTCATCTCTATTGAGATTGTTTGGCATTTTTTCAATAACATTCAAAATAAAAAAAAAAAAACATATATAATAATAATAATATAATAATAATAATAAATTAAATATAAATTTTTAAAAAATAAAACACGCTAAAAAAATTACAAAAATAATGGAAAAATTTAAAAAAAAAAAATGGCTTCTGATATCACCTATCTTTAAATAAATGTTTTTTGTATTTTATTGTTTTTTATTTTGCCCTTTTCGAATTTTTTTATTATGTTTTATATATATATATATATATATATTATATATTATAATATATATATATATATATATATATAGTTATAGTTTACAAAGAATGTTCTCATAATTAGTTAATAGTTATGTTCTTCATAATTTTACTACAACCTTCTCATATTCTATTAACAAGTTCTCAATTGAAGTTTCAAATAATAAAAGAAATAGCAAAACCAACCCATGGTATGACAAAGATTGTAAAAGTGCGAGGAGAGCAATTAAGGACCTTGTTGATGAATCTCTTAAAATGGGCAAGATAAAAATATACAAAGCCCTAACTAAAAGGAAAAAGAGGCAGTACATTCGTCAAAGATAAGAGAATCTCTTACACATCTCTAAGGTAGCTCCTAAGAAAAATAAAATATACAAAGCCCTAACTAAAAGGAAAAAGAGGCAGTACATTCGTCAAAGACAAGAGAGTCTCTTACACCTCTCTAAAGTAGCTCCTAAGAAATTTTGGAGACAGATTCTAACTAGGAAAACTAAAGATAATAATAAAATTGCTCTACACGATTGGAATTCCTATCTTAAAAAGCTTTATGAATCTCCAAATGTCATGGATAACTTTGAAAGCTTGCTCCCAACTAAAGAAGTTTTCACTTTAGAATACATTGAGTTTGGGGTTAATCGCCTAGCTAATGGGAAAGCTAAGGACATTGAAGGTTACCAGGCGGAAATCTTAAAAATTGAAGGTTTTATCCTCATCTCCCACATCCACAAGCTTTTCAATCAAGCAGTCAAGCAAGGGTTCCCTAAACAATGGACTGAGAGCCTCATTATCCTTATTTTTAAAAGTGGGGATACAAATAACCCCTCTAATTATTGGACAATTATAATCAGCCCTCTTTTAGCCAAGTTATATGGTAGTATTTTGGAAAAGAAGTTGAGCATCTGGCTTGAAAGTGAAGGTAAGTGGGCTAAAGGCCAAGCAAGTTTCAGAAGGCATCACTCAACAACAAACCACCTCGTTACGCTTCGGGTCATTGTGGAGAAATGTCGTAATGATAAATCCAATCTCTTTTGTTGCTTTGTGGACTTTAGAAAGACTTTCGATACAATTCCTAGAAACAATCTTTGGAATAGATTAGAAGAGCTAAAGGTCCCTTTCGAGTTGAGCGTCGCTGCCATAAGGTCATACAAGAATGTAATTGCCAAGCTAGAGAGCAATGAAGGGTGGTCGAAAAATATTAATTGTAATATCGGAGTTAAACAAGGTTGCCCCCTCTCCCCTACCCTATTTGGAATTTACATCGACAAGCTCGAAGATTATTTAGAGGAAGCAGGATGTGCTGGCAAGATCTTAGCTGGGATAGTCGTCATCCCTCTTCTCTATGCTGACGACATTGTTCTTCTCGCAAGGTGCCCATCTAATCTTGATAAGCAACTTAGGCTTCTTAATGATTTCTACTCTACCATGGGTATGATTGTTAACACTAACAAAACAAAAGTTATGATTATCAACTCCAAGAATGACACTTACGCTAATTTTATGTATGACAATAATAACTTGGAGGAAGTGTATTCTTACAAGTACCTAGAAATTGATATTCATCACAAGCTCAACTGGAACTATAGCATTGAGAAAAGATTAATGGGGTATGGAAAGCTTATTTTGGTATTGAAAATAATTGTAAAACGGCAAACCTTGTAATGTGGAATAAAAAGAAGTTCCTCTTTGAGACTTTAGTCACTCTTGTTATTTTATATGGATGCGAGGTTTGGGGTCACAGCATTTCTAGAGAATCCTGGAGAAATATTGAACAAATCCAGAAGCGTTTTATAACGTATAACCTGAAAATTAAAAGCAATACACTATCCTATTTTCTTTGTAGAAGTAAGTGTTTCCCCTATCAAGAGCCTAGCTATGATTAGGCTTATGTTGTACAAGCACAAACTCTATAACCTAGGAGATCATAGACTCCCTAAGCTAGCTTTAAATTCCGGCGAAAACCACCTAAGGCTCAAACGAGTGTGGTATAAAGACACGAGGGCCTGGTTAAACTATTAGGAGATCAACGAGAATGATGCATTGCAAAACATTAATAACATTAAAAATATTGTTACATCTAAGTTCAAAGAAAAAATATGGTGAGAGAAAGATTTAGCGATTAATAGAAAATTAAGTTATTATAAGAAAGTTATCAACCCCACCCTAAAAGATCAAAAGTATCTCTCTATTTTAACTAGCTCAAAAAAGAAAATTAATATAGCAAAGATTAAAACGAACTCTCATGAGCTCCATAGTGAAACAAGTCGTTGGCAGTTCTTAAAACACCATGGATGTAAAGGATATGACATCTCTATGAGAATAGGGACATCGATGATGAAAACCACTTCCTCTTAGAGTGCCCTACGTACAACTACATTAGATACATCTCTGTGAGAATAGGGACATCGAAGATGAAAACCACTTCCTCTTAGAGTGCCCTACGTACAACTACATTAGATCTCGGTTTCATAATCTTTGTCACAATACTGACCTTCTTAGCCTTTTGATGTCAAAATTATAATGAGCTCGAGAGGCTTCTCTCCAAGCTCTTTGAGCATAAGAATAAAACCTTAAATAAAACTAAATAATTTGTTTCTTTAGGTCCGATAGACCAAAGTTTGGTCTCAGTGGACATTAACCATCATCATCATCATAATTTTTTTTAAATGTGTTTTAATGTATTATTTATTTTTTATTTTTTATTTTAATGTTTTTTAATTGTATTTTTTTTCTCTCTTTCTCTTTTTATAGTGTTTTTTTGAAAATACAATATCTTTTTTTTTTAACTATTTTAATTTCTTTAAATATTTTTTATTATTATTTCTTGTAGGTTAATTTTGTTTTTTTTTCCATTTCATGTCTGACTTTTCTATTTTGTCCCTTTAAGGTTACATTTTGATGTTATTTTTAACATTTTTTTTAATGTTTGATTTTTTTTGTCTTTTATATAAATGATTTTGTGTTTTTTTAATTTTTATGTTTTTTTATAAATATATTTTTTTTAATTTTTATAAAAAAATTTAACTTCTTTTTTATTCTTTTTCTTTTTTTTATTGTTTTTATTTGTAATTGTTATTTTCATTTTATTTTGAAAATTTTAAGGTTTTTTTTTTGTTTTTTTTAATTTTTAAGTTTTTATAATATATATTTCTTTTTAATTTTATACAAAAATTTAAACTTTTGATTTTTTCTTTTCCTTTTTTTAATGTTTTTAATTTGTAAATTGTTATTTCATTTATTTTTATTTTGAAATTTTAAAGGTTTTTTTGAGAAAATCTTTAGGCCATTATTTGAAAATGTTGAAAATTTATTTGAACATCAACACTTTATGTTTTTAAGGTGTTTTTTTGCAAAAAAAAAAATGGCTTCACAGTCATTTTTAAAACTTGTTAAAAATCTACTCTTGTAAATAAAATTAAATTTAAAACAAAAAAAAAAAAAAAAAAAAAAAAAAAAAATAATATATATATATATAAAAATACATATAATATTATTCCAGCATTAAGGCTTTTCATTTTCTAGTCATTTTTCAAGTTTTTTTTTGCTGGAGTCCTCATTTTGAGTTTACAATTTCCATTTCAAAGTTTACATTGTTATTCTTAAATGCAGAGATGCTATGTTGTGTAAAACTTACATATGCACTACTACACTAACAAAATTCTTCATGGGCATAATTCAAACCACTTGTTACTTGTTACCATGGAAGTAGATCTTATGTCTTAGCTAACATATGCGCCAGTAAGGGCAATCTAAGAAGAGAGAAATAAACTTACATATTCATGGCAAGAAAGACAACTTCAGAAGAAAATGTGAAGACAAGAATGAAGATACACACCACAATTACTACAAACCTTGGCCTATACTTATGCATTGGACTCATGACTTCTCTACCCATTCTAATGTTGCACTCATGAGGAGTTTGCAATGGGAGATGACAACAAGTGTTCTTTAAGTTTTTCATTTCCAAGGAAGAGGTTCGCAAGGAGAATTGATATATTTACCTTTGATCCAACTAAGAGCAACAAGGAACACTCATTTTACTTACCATGTTGGCAAGGTAATGGTGCTCGTCACAACAATGCCCACTTGATGAGGTCTTGCTCTATTGAAATGTTCACCTTGTTCTAGAAAAGGAACCTTGCAATGATTTTTCTATTGCAAGGCTTCGCCCGTCTTCCTGTGGTTGTAGCAAGGAGGCTAGAACAAAATCATTAATGTTGAATGGTTGGATTTTGCTCAAATGGTCATAAGGATTGTTTTTCTCCAGAGGATCAACTTTTGAGTCATGTCATCCTTGTTATGTCGTTTCCTTAAGGGTGTCATTGCCCTTGTCATCCTTGTTATGTCATTTCCCTAAATTAAGAGTGTCATTGCCCTAAGTTAGGGGTAAGGATGCCTATAGTTGGATGTTGAATCAATCCTTAGTAATTTATTTCTCCGATTCTCACAATTATAATATCACTATGTAGTGTCATTGTCACTACAATGGAGCATCTTTCAAAGTTATAATCACTATCAATAGGTCATTTGAGCCAAAATGATTTTTTGTATCTTTAAAAATTATTAATATATAAGTTGTAATCACTGTCAATAGGTCATTTGAGCCGAAAGGACCTTATTTTTGTATCTTTAAAAATTATTAATATGTCCCGTGA
Organism: Pinus taeda; assembly: GCA_000404065.3. Lineage (NCBI taxonomy): Eukaryota > Viridiplantae > Streptophyta > Pinopsida > Pinales > Pinaceae > Pinus > Pinus taeda. The sequence goes on from APFE031220520.1 coordinate 12,912, forward strand.
TTGCTATTTATATAGCTATATAGAGAGAGAGAGTTAGTGTGGACAGATATCTGAAATAATCTTACAATTTTCATAACACCCAAGTGGGGTAAGTGACACTGCCAGGAACATTACACCAGCATTATCTTTTGATGTTTTTAAGATTCATAGTGCTGCATTTAATATATCTAAGATTCATAGTGCCGTTGCTATATTTACAGGGATCTTCTCGTGCAAAGTTACACTAACGGCCTACGATTGTAGCTTTAGGTTCTTGAACATTGTGGAATAACAATCGTATAAACTTTGTGGAATAAATGGATAGTCATAAAGTAGATATCTTACTCGAGATAAAATATGATTGCAAACAAATGTTTTCTTAATAGAAGAAACACAGAAGAGGATCTCTTTAAAGATTGCACTTGAAGTATACAAGGAAAGAAGTATCAAGTTAACGAAAGAAAAGGGATCCATTTAAGCTTCTAATAATCCTAGCTTTTAGGATACCCTGTACCCTCACCTGAAAGCCAGATACAATGGGCCTTAGAGCGAAGGAAAGCACCCCATAACTAGTCTTACCACTACTGAGTCTTTTCACTGTTAAATAGGTACATTTACTCGTGAAGAAAATAGTTCGAGAAATGCCGGGAAATAGATCTTTGCATCAGGCTATGTTGGCGAAGCATCTGTATTGGGGTTAGGCTTAAGGGTGGCTTGTCGACAAGCCCAATGAATTTTGGATATTATAAAGCTCCTACTGGTACCTACGGCCCTCTTTCATAAGCAGTAGTGTAGCCAAAATAATACAGGGCACAGGTTTCTCTTAGTTTCCATCATTTATGATATGTAGCATTTTTAATGCTGTGTGTTTCAAAACCTAATTGGTTCTAACCCTGCACCAACTGTTCACAACCTATAATACCAGGTTTTGGATACCTATCCATCAGTTCACAAAGCTAAAATACCAAGCTTTGGATACAGATCCATCAGATTTTTTAAATTGGAAATCCAGATACACACGCAAATGACGAGTACAAGCAAAATAAGTATATTTTTATAATTTGTAAAAATATACGCACCTTATATATACATTTAAAATACAGAATACTCGGGTAATAGATTTTAATAGCTACATTTATGAATATATATTTTAATGTATGACGATCAAAATTAACCTCTACAGAGACTACCACTGGTCTTAGAACTTGTTTTATAACTTATATAGTGGTTTTTACGGGCCAAGTGTAATGTTTTGTTGGGTAAAAAATAAAAATAAAATTTAATTAAAGTAAAATAGTCAATTTACAATGTGGTTTTTGGGCTCCAATTTTTGATAACCAAATTATATGTAAACATTTTAACTCTTCAAATTATATAAAAATAAAAATTTAATTAAGGTAAAATAGTCAATTTACAATTTGTGGTTTTTGGGTTCCAAATTTTGATAACCAAATTATATATAAACATTTTAACTCCTCAAATTATATAAAAATAAAATTTAATTAAAATTAAAATTTAATTAAGGTAAAATAGTCAATCTACAGTGTGTAGTTTTTGGGCTCCAAATTTTGATAATCCAGAGTTGATGTTATAATGTCTTATTTTAAGACGGTCAAATTACATAAAAATAAAATTTAATTACTGTAAAATAGTCAATTTACAATTTGTGGTTTTTGGGCTCCAAATTTTGATAACACATGGTTTTGCAAAAGGTGTTCTTATATATATATAAGAGTCAATTTATATTTGTGGCTTTTGGGCTCCAGATTTTGTGAACCCATGGTTTTGCCAATAGTGTTCTTATATATATTAAATCAGCCTAGATCCATCTTAACTCCAAATCTACCAAATACCTAGATCCATCTCAACTCCAAATCTACCAAATACCGAAATGGCTCAAATCTTTTTTCACTCCAAAAGACATTAAGAAATTTAATCTCTGTCCACACTTAGTAGATCCAAAGTAAAGATGGATGTATGCTGGGATCTTCCCATTCCATTCCAGTGAGATTTAATCTCTGTCCACATTTAGTAGATCCAAAATAAAGATGGATGTATGCTGGGATCTTCCCATTCCATTCCAGTTTACATAACACTGTCCCCTTCAATTCAACTCCCAGTATGAAATACATGATACCGTCAACTTCAAGCATAGATATGAGCGAATCATAGTTGGGTTCGCACTGAGAATGAGTACTGGAGACGTGTGACACTTTCAGCACACCATAAACCGTCAAACTTCGGCTACACCACACTATCGAGAATCAAGTATGGGAGTTTCAACATAGTTGGTCTGGGAGTTCTAGAATCGTCTAGATTCAAGCGATTCAGCACTGTCGAACAAGCCCGCGGGATAGGAGAATGTACGGCCGCATGGAAGAATGACTCGTTTAGGTCGTTTAGGATTTAGGATTGGAAGGCTTTATTTTGTTTATGAGACACGGGGTTCAGCGATTTGGTGCAGGTTGGATCAAATTGAATCAAACTTCAAAAGAATCGCGTATAAAACCTGTCAATATTTTAAATGAAAATTGGTTTATTTCTTACTTTCGAAACCAGAATCGCAAGTTCCAAGAATGTTGATCAGGAGACGTTTCCGTTCGAGGAATATGTTTATGTCTGCACAGGGTATGGATATGAAACAGATCGTACACATAGATCCAAGCCGGGGATCAGCAGATCCATCTCCCACGACCAACAGCACAAAACATTGCACAACACGAGTGGGAAAGTTGTTAAACTCTAGCATGGCAGCTGCTTTATACACCATTCACGTCTTGGAAAAGTTGTAAACTATCATATAAGCTTCAAACGAAGAGAAAATAGGCAATTTCTTTTCTGTAGACTACTAATACATAATAAGAATGTACGCTATCTATGGAATGAGCCGTCCTTTAGATATGGATGTGCATCTACAAATATCAGTAGTACACTAAAATGCAGAGCATGCCTTCTATCACCAGCAATATATTCCCATATAACAAAAAAATCAGCCATCCTTGGAAGGGCCTGCATGAAACTGAAAGCTTTTCCAGCCTTGGTTTTAAGACTTACACCTGCCAGCCAAATATATAACAAAATGTATTTTGAAGTTCTCTAAATCTGCAAGCATATCTCTAGCACATTTGTTTAAACCCTTTCAGCCTGCTATCTTTCTTGTATTTCATTTATATAAATTTTTTTAACTAAAAAATTATCTGAACAGTTTTGCAATACAAAGACGAAATATGATAATAGTGATAAATGACCTAAAATTGACGAGATAATAACACAAGCTTACATATAGGCAATTTCAGTGCCCCTCATTTCTTGGCTTACATATTAGAAAGAGATGTAGATTACCTTACGTCACTTTGATTGCACTGATACAATCACTGTTTAAGCCCTATTTAACGAAAAGATAAAATTTCCATGAGTAGAGGAACAAAATATTTCCTCCCACCTGAGCTAATTCAAATTATACTTTGCAAGTCAAGTGAGTTGTATTCAATGTTTAAATTGCATCCTTGCTATCCAAGGACATGGAATAGAGCACACCGTCAGCTCTTTTGAACTAAGGTTTATGTAAATGTTTATTTCTGCGATTGCATTATGAAGGAAAACATACATTAGACTTGTACAGAAGTAGTTAACGATGCCCAACAATAATGTGAAAGTAATACTATACAATTTTGCGGGAGAGATGCACTATGCACAATCCTACTGTACACGAGAAAACTTTAGTCAAAACCCTCAGAAGGTTAACCCAAAAATATGGTTGAAACGTAATGGAGGTTATTCTGGAAAATCCATGGCATTAATACAATTTGCATAGTAGCCTTGGTGGTGGACTGGAATGCCTACCTAAATGAGAGCTGCCAATATGAAATTTTCACTAGATATTTAGAAATTCAAGATGACAAAAATGCGCTGAAGAGGTGTCCAGTTCATATTTACACAATCAAATAAAAAATCACTGCAACAATAATGGAAAAGAAGAGTCAAACTAAACCCAAAATGAAACATATACTACAGAATGAACACATCAAAGACTTGAAAGACCACAATAAATATTTTTTCCTGCCTTACATATTTATTTTCTGGATAGTGTTGTAAAAAATCCTGATTCCTAAATCTATGGATGTACTCATAATGTATCAGTTGTTTGTGATGGTTTTTGATCAGGAACACCAAACACTATGTCTCCTGACAAGCTTAGCATCCGAGTAAGTTCAAGCCTATATTCCAAGCCTCTCATATAGTGCCCCAAGAGCATGCACCTGGAAACACATAAGACATTTGTTAACAGCTAAGCAAGAACCCAAACATGGTAAGATGAGATTCCGATCCACCCATATAATCACCACATCATGGATTTAGGTCATACTACAACATGCCTGCTAATCGTTTCACTTATGAAGCACCACTGTCATTCTCCTGCTGAGATATGCACGGGGCAGCTGAATGACTAATCAACAACCCATTTTGTGCAAAAGTTCTGTTATTACAGATTAAAAAGTCAAGATAGAATAGACAGTAGATACATACCAAAATAGGAGTCGTGCAAGATAATCACGAGTTACAGATACCAATGGTTGAAACTGGAGAGAAGCATTTTCAATTATTTCAGCATTGTCCTCATCCCAGGATCTTCTAACACTGGCAGTTCCATTTTCAAATTGAGGCGGTGCCTTTGAATGCATTTTAGGAGACAGTGTTGCAAGAAGTCCATGTATAACACATTGAATTACCTCTTGAACTTCAGAAGAGGTAGGCTCTGAGAGTTCAGCCACCTGAGGTCATGAAGCAAACAAGTCGAGGATGTATGACTAATCCAAAAGTTCAAATCATAATGCAAAAGTATGCCACTAAGAGCTTGAAAATAGTACATACAGAAGCTTCCACGTTAACATGTAACAAGAAATATGCAAAGAGATTTACCAAAACCCTATATAGAAGACTTCTAACATGTCCAGAACTTTCAGGCAATGTTCTAGCAATACCCTTAAAAGACTAATTAATACTATCATCCAAAAAATATTTGAAGCCTGTCAAAGAAAAATCCAACAGGAGGCAGCCTAGTTGAGGGAAAAACCAGCCATGGTGATTGAAATGGCATGCTAGTATATATATTATAAAATATAGACTATTCCCTAGTGACATGCACTCGGGAGCAAATGCTGATGGCAGTGATAGCAGAAAAGAAGATATTCTGGACTTCTCAAAGCATGGAAAGTAATGGAAAACCTTAACAATTACATTACCAGACGAATAAGCAACAGTTGCAGATCTCTATTACTCTATATCTGTTCAGGCTAGTCCTTTTAATTAAATGAAGCCATCATAAATTAAATTAAAAAGTTATTAGTTCATCCAATTATATCCTATGGCTAGTAATTCATAGCAAGAGATCTTTCCTACCGAGGATAAACATGTCTGCTTATCCAAAGGCTTGCTTTCTTCTAGTAAGCATGCCCAAGGTTTCTAACTTCAAATGGTGTCGCAGATTATTCAACGGCTAGGTTGCACTGGAACATAAATGGAAACTAATACAAAGACCCAGCATTATATCCTACGGCTAGTAATTCATAGAAAGAGATCTTTCCTGCCATGGATAAACCTGTTACCTGTCTGCTTATCCAAAGGCTTTCTTTCTTCTCGTAAACAAGCCCAAGGTTTCTAACTTCAAATGGTTTTGAAGATTATTTTATGGCTAGGTTGCACTGAAACATAAATGGAAACAAATACAGAGACCCCAGGGTGAGTGGGGGAGGGGGTCTGTGGATATGGCAAATATTCAGAACAGTAAAAAACATGGATTTTCTCCTCAGAGGTCACATGTTCAATTCAGGCAGAGTATGTACAAGTCAGCAATCTGTTGTTTGTGGATATTTGTATAGTGCTGGCAAGGTACCAGCACTCTCACACTTGTATTTGGGCTAGAGAATGGTATGAATTATATTTCCTATGTGGACATCAATGCCTAAAATTTTATCCACACACATTAAAAATTCAGAATTACCAGTGATTTTTTTTTAATTTAGTAATTTTTGTGACTAGAGGAATCGGCAACTGGGCTGGGCTCATATTCACATGACACGGTTGATTCTTACCACTGCCACTATAACCTCTAGGTAAAACCACATATGCCACAACACATGGCTCATGGGTTAAATCGGGTGCTTGAACCTTGAATCGAATACTTTAAATAACACTTCATAACATGGCCATCACCAATTGAGCTGCCCCCGGGGGCAGAATTACCAGTGATTGCTTCGTAATCAGTTGTTTTTTAAATAATGTCTTTTTAGTATGATTACCAAAATGCCTTCTTTTAGGTATTTTTTGGGCTTTTTCTAAGTTCCTTCTCATATTTTTGGCTGGAACTATTTCATAAACCCTGAAATATAGACAAAATGTGCTGGAAATGGCCCTGCAAATCTGAAATGCCATTTTAAGAATCTGATACAACCCTGACAAGTTTCGGGGTCATATCCCCCACACACCCTCTTTTGCGTCCAAAATGCTGAACAGCATTTCAGACACCACCGCTACATGTTTCCAGTAGCTTTTATGGCAAGCATATGTTGGAGCATTTACAACCCAATAATATTTAGGTTAATATTAATGTTATCACTTTACATGCTAGTGACATGTGACCAATGTAACATTTAGTTGATGGGGTTAGGAATTAGATGATTATCCGTTAAACCATCCTAACCACTTAGAAGTGCTATAAATTGCAATCAGACCTATGTTGCAGCGGAGCGCCCCCCCCCCTTCGAACCCCGCTCCCATCCGCGCTCCGGGCCGAGCCGCTCCCGATAAAATTCCGCTCCCTGCCATTTTCGAGAGCGTTGTCGCTCCCGGAGGGAAAATTACAGCCTGGGAGCGATCGCTCCCAGGCTTTAAATTTTCACTCCGGGAGCATTTCTGGCGGCGCCGGGAGAGATCCGGCGGGAAAAAAAATCTGCAGACGCGAAAAAAAAAAATCCAATTAAAGAAAAAAAAAAAAATTGTTTTAAAAACCCAATGGGGCTAAAAAAATTTCATTATCACTTGAATGAGTTGAGTTTCTTGGAGAGCAAGAGCAAAGGAGCGAGGAGAAGCGAGGAGCAAGCGCCGAGGAGCGAGGAGCAAGCGCCGAGGAGCAAGGAGCAAGCCTGCAAAGAGGTAAGTAACTTAGTAATTTAGTTAGTTTAATTTAGTTAGGTAGTAATTTAGTTAGTTTAATTTAGTTTATTTAGTAAAAAAATCATGAATCTAAATTAAATTAATTAATCTAAATAAATTAAATTAATTTGTAGATTTAAAAGCCTACAAATATCAAACATCATGGATCTGGCTATATTTCTTGGCATTTTCCTCTTCTTGGTCCCTTTTATGGTTATTATGGTGCTGGAGAGTAGGAAACAGAGGGGCCAAATGAAGAGGGGGATGAAGAAGCTGGAGAAAGTCAAATTGATGAAAAACCCGGTGAGGAGGAGCTGGAGGAGGGTGAACATGACCCTCAAAAAACTAAACATGACCAAACCCCATTGTGGAAATATGTTAACAGCGTTGAAACAGGGAGAGGGGGTGGAACCACTAAATTTCATTACCCCCATTGCAACAATGATTACACAGGTTCATACACCCATGCTAGAAGACACCCTTATGGAAAAAGGCCATGGGATGGAGACAAACAAATATGAATCAAAACTTATCCAGCGGTGTCAGCAGCGGATAGAACCAAATACATAAGGGAAGAGGAGGAAGCCCAATACAAATAAGAAAAATCAAGGGGTTTCTTTGAACCGAGCTCACAATCACAAAGAACTCCTTCAGCATCCTCCCAAGGCAGTGGATATGGAGGCATAGGGTCATCAGGTTTAAGGCGTAGAACCATATCAGATTTCCTTGATGAGGGCTATAGGAATGATGTGGATTCAAAGGTTTACAGGTTTCTCTATGCATGTGGGATACCATTCAATGTTCTTCGCTCACCTTATTGGCACGAAATGGTTTCTGCCATAAATGATGCCC
>APFE031220520.1:23374-36466 GCA_000404065.3 Pinus taeda
TATAAAATCGCTCCGAGATTCGCTCCCAAACCGGGAGCTTTTGAAAATGGTCGCTCCCACTCCCATTTCCGCTCCCACTCCCCGCTTCCGCTCCCGCTCCCAAGTAACATTAGATCTGAGCATTGCAGAGAAGTGCATTGATGGCAAAGATAGTATCTAATGACAAATGGATTAGTAGATGGAGTTCTCCCTAGTTGAGAGGGAGTGTTAAAATTGGAAAATAAAGTCAAAATCCATGTGGGACACCTTATTTACAGTAGATGATATTTTTCTTGGATTCCTCTCTTCGAGAGGTGTAGGATTGATCTAAATATCATCTCATTATGGCATGTATTTATGGAGATATGAATTTATTTATATTATTTGATAATTTGTCAAGGTTGGTCAGCAAGCAACTTACCCCCAACTCAAATTCAACATTGCATTTAAATAGAGGAGACCTCAAGTCATTTGAGACACACATCTCTCATGATCTTTCTCTCTCCACTCTTTTGGGTTTGTCCTCTCACAAGGAGGACATAGTGGAAAGGGAGACATCTAGCCACAATCAAGGGAGACATCTAGCCACAGTCAAGAGAGAGCCCTAGCCGTAGTCATAATAAGAGAACTCACCGCAGTTGAAGGGAGATCTGGCCATAGTCAAGGAGGCCTAATACACAACAAAAGTAAGGCTCCAATCTGTAGTAAAGGAGGCCCTAATCTGTAGTAAGAGGGATGCGCTTAATCGTAGCAAGAGTATGCCCTAGCCGCAGCAAGAAGGAGCATTCAATGTGGATGAAATAAGGTTGTTCTGAAGCCATTTCAGGAAGACCAAAAGGCTGAAAGGAGGCCGAGTATATTTCTAAAAAGTGGAGGAGAAGGGGAGTTGTTTGAGGGCTCGTATAGGGTGGAACAATCCTTTAGAAAGGATTCTGCATGCCTGTTCAAAGGACTGTAGGATGTCATTGTAATGAGAGGAGGGAAGATCCATTAATAAAGGCTAGAAGGCTGCTTTGAATTATAGCAAAGGGGGCAACGTTCCATTGGAGGATAACCACACTAATTGAAGGAAAATCTAGGCAGATTTTGGGGTTGTTGGGAGACTGTGTTTTGTGCCCTAATCATGCCTAGACTTGCTGAGCTAGGCCGCAGGCCATAGCCAACCACATGAGGTTGTTAGAAGTGTTGTGTTGAGGGTTATTCAACCATCAAGGAGAAGTGTGGTGGTGTAAGGGTCTCACCTTGGAGAACCATAGCTCTAGAAGCTTGATATGTTGAAATTTGTTGAAGATTAAGGTTTGATAAGTATGCCCTAACCAGTATTCAAACCTACATCTCTTAGTGTCAGAATTACAACTTCATTGTGTCATCTTCATGGTGAATATATTTGATGTCATATCTCTTATTTTGACAAGTCAGTATTGACTTCAAATCATTGTACTCTATCTCTTTCTCTCTGTTGAACTATTGAAGAATATAAGAAGAATTGATCATGGGTTTCCCCACATTGGGGTTTGTCCCTGGCTGGTGCCACATCTTGTGTCCTCTTGCCTTGGATTGTCTTCTATTGTTTATGTTTATGTTCTATCTGCATTTTACTATCATGGGGATGTGATTTCTAAACTAGTCATTGATATTGAGCTAACAAGAAAATTGAAGTAAATTTATCTTAAGCATAGAACATACCAAAAATTAACACCCCTCCACAAGTATTTCCAACAATTGGAACATAGTGGGTTTCTACACTAATAGTTTAACAATTGGAAGGAGATCATGGGGTGGAAAAAGCTAGGAATTCCAACATTTAATGGGAACAACTATGCATTTTGGACTGGAAAGATGAAGGAGTATCTTCAAGCACAAGTATTTCATGTTTTGAATGTTGTGTTGACCAAATACACAGAACTTACAACTCCTCCTTCCAATGATAATGAATAAAGGGCTTATGAAATCCATGGTAAAGCTAAAAATTCCCTCATGATTGTTGTGTCTGATTTTATATATGTCTAAATAATGCACTGTAAATCAATGAAATAAATTTGGAACAAGCTTCAAAATATATATGAAGGAGACAATAAGGTAAATGAGGCTAAGCTCCAGACCCACCAAGGTCAATTTGAGCAACTGGAAATGAACGAAGAGGAAGAAATTGCAACTTACTTTCTTTGTGTTGATGAAATATTGAATGCTATAAAAACATTGGGAGAACCAATGGAAAGAAAGGTAGTTGTCCAAAAGGTTCTAAGATGTCTTCCATAGATATTTGATACTAAAGTATTTGTATTAGAAGAAAGATATGATTTGGAAAATCCCAGCATGGACCAATTGCATGGAATTTTACAACATATAAAATGATCAAAGAAAGATAAATTCAAAGGAAAAACAAATAGGAATCAGGGCCCAGCTCCAGTTGTTGGGAAGAAGAATCATATGAATAAATTGATAACTTTGTAAGAAAGTTGAAAAGAGGAACACGTAAGTTCAAAGGTAAACTTCCATTAATATGTTTCAATTGTCGTGAGATCGGTCACTTTGCAGCTAAATGTCCTCATAATAAATATGGAAATGAAGATGAAACACTTGAGAAAGGGAAGAAGGGTCAAATAAGATTCAATAAGCAAGGTAAGAAGAAAGGCTATAAGAAAATAATTTTCTCTAAAGAAGGAAATTCATCATCTGAAGAAGAGAGTGAGAGTGACGAAGAAAATGACATGGAAAGAGCATTATTCATGGCTAGGGAAAATAGGAAGGAAGCTCCTAAAGAAGAAGAAGGAGATGAAGAAGAGATCGACAAAATCAAATTTTAGAGAACGAGATTCAGATTTATAAAAGATCTTAAGGTTGAAAGAGGAAATGTCAAAAATTTGTTAGTTTAATTGAAAGAAGTAAAAGAACATGTTAGAAGCATCAACAAGAAGAATGAAGAATCAAATTAAACCATCATTAGACTTAAAATTTAGTTGGAAGAAGCCAGAAAAAATGAAGAATTACTCAGATGAGGATTGGAAGAAAGCAACAAGGAAAGGGAAGACCTAGAAGCAGAGATAATCTCTCGACGAAAGGAAGCACAAAGAAGAAATGTTCAACATAAATTTTCAAATAGCTATAGATCATTGGATGAGCTCATAAATAATCAAAGGCCTTACCATGACATTACTAGGTTGGCTTATAGGGAAACATTTGTAAAACGCTTAACTTCCTCCACGAAAGAAAAATGAGATGGACAAAAATCTTATGCAGAATGTAATAACCTTGGTCAAAAATCCATGTAGTAAAGTTAATAAAGGAAAAATAATAACCAAGGTCATGGAACACATATTCCAAGCTAAATATTGGGCAAAACATCGTAGTGTGGGTGTTAATTTGGTTTATTATGTTTAAGGAAATTGGCAAAGGCAATGACAAAGGATTTGGAAAGGAAAAGTGGCATTAATTGGTATTTTTATTTATGAAAATAATGGAAATTAGACAAAAAGGAAGGTGAAAGGTCACAGGTCGCATGTGAGGAGGAAAATGAAGAAAAATAATGGAAATTAAAGAAAATAGGGGTCTCAATGATAAAAGGATTTTGAGGATCAGATTACAACATTTTTTTAGTTCATTTTTGGATCTCTCTCTCTCTCTACTCTCTCTCTCTCACATATTCTTGGACACTTACAACATTCTTGGAGCACTCTAGCATTGGAGGAAAGAAGGAAAAGGAAGGACAAGTAAGCAAGAGGAAGCAAAATATCAAGGAAGGAAGAGCACGATCAAGTAGCTACAATGGGATTACTTGCAGGTATTGAGTTGCATGTATGATTTCCTTGCTATTTTTGGCACGCATGGTACATGCATGCATGTTTTTGGTTCTCTTGTCATCATTGGCATATGTTTTGTCAGGTGTGATAGTGTTTTCATCCTTTCCTTGTCATTTCTGGATAGCCATGGTGTGATGACGTTCTCTTGTTTTGATTGAGTTGGATTGTCGAATGGATTCGAAGCTGAGTCAGGTGGTCCCAAGATTGATCACAAGGCCTAGGAATCCTGAGGTAGGATATACAATTAAACCTGATTGTGAATACCCTTCATTTGGCCTAGGAATCCATTGACTGGTAATGGTGGGATACATGGTAAATCCTAAAGGGTGGTGACCTCTTAGGCCTAGGAATCCCTTGATCAGTAACCGCAAGATACAAGGTAAAGCCAAGACGTTGAGATGGAAAAATTCCTCACTATTTAGGTAGAGAGGTCTGGAGGCATCCATGCTTGTTTCAGGCCTAGGAATCCCTTGGTGGGATATATAGTAAAGTCTAAGGAAGCCCTGTTTGGTTTTGTTTTGAGCCTGTTTTGAGCCCCACATTCATGCTTGGAATATGGTACGGGGTAATTGGTTCAGCCCAATCTATGGTCGTGTGGTTCATTTAAGTCCTTGACTTGATTGTCTTATGCATTCACTAATAAGAGTTCCTTCTCCTTTGGTATTTCATGTGTAAATGTACTTGTTCATATGTGGTCTTATGTTTGTTATATCTTTGTTATTTTTGTTGGTTATATGTTGGTTATAAGTATGGTTTATGACAAACTTTGGTTATGGTTCTCATCATGATTGATTAGTACATAAGATGTGAATAAATATATGACCTAATACATGATAATGCATCTATTGTGATAAGGAATCAATCCTTCTTTATGAATCTCAGATAAATATGAGACCCCTATGCTCAGATTCTATTGTTATGACCTGTAGATTTCATATTTTTGATATGTTTGACAAAATTCTTGTCATGGCTAGTAGGGATCTAGTCAAGTCCTTGTACCAATGTTTGCATTAGTAGATTTAATACATAGATATTTATCATTTCTGGAAGTTCCATGAAGTTCTCGGCAGAGGCCTGAGACCTAGCCCTGAATAGGTGGCACATAATTCGAGGTCAATGGCTCAGAACTGCATGAAAAAGGCCATAGTCAGATGCATGCATTGTTGTGGGAGAAACTGGAGGGTCTCAGTTGCATGCATGACTTTTCATGGGAACGACTTGGGGTCTAGCTCAGCAAAATGATGAACTATCTCAAGGGTTGGGCACCTGGAAGGGTTGGTTGTCTCCTGAAGGGTCTGTAGTTCCTGAGTAAGGTCAGATTTGATTTTTTTTATTGGTTCCACATCCTTATTTGTACATGGGGATTTGAATCACATCATAGTAGCCTCTCGTCACATGTTTACCCCAGTGGACCAGTTAGCTTGGGTATGTGGGAGGAGGGTGTTACAAAGTGGTATTAGAGCATGGTTCACCACTTGGACTGGATGGGCGGAATGTGTTGGTCATGCATCCATGTTGATTACATATGTGTTATTCATGCTTGTGTTCTATGTGCTTATTCTGTATGTATGGTGATGGTCATGGTTTCAATTTTTTCATCATGTGAAAGTTGATGGTGTTGTTGTTGGATGTGGTCGTCATGAGCGTATATCGATTATGCACTTGTTATGCCTATTAGTGTCTATACGTCATTATGCATACATTGAAATGGTTATAGTTGTCGTGCATCATATCATGGTATGTGGTTGGTATGATCATGCATTGATAACTAGATAATGGTTGAAATGAGGATTATATGCTGATATGATTATGTTTATACATGTATTGCGCTAATCTGGTTGATCTTGCAGATGAGATATCCTCCCCTGAACTATACTAAGGTATGTTGATTATGTTATGTTTTGTTTTAGCTAACATGGTATACTTGCAGGAAGAAGATCAACGATGGCTAGTAATATGGTAGACTGCAGTTCATGAGACTCTCCCTATGGATCACATGAGCAACATGGTGGTGGGAAGTCTTCTTATTTAGCAGACACATTCAAAAGTTTGAAGGCATAAATAAGAAGTTGCAAAGTAGATAAAGACAGAAAATTCAGGCACAGGAGAAACAAGAAGAATTCAATCCAGTAATCCTTTAGAGATTGTCATAATTGTAGAGACATGGACCGCTTAGGATCAGTCATGGGTAGGAGGATAGGACTAATGGGGCATATGGCACTAGGTCTCATGATGGACACAGGTCAGATAGGGATTACACGATTAGATATAGTAGGCTCTTGGATACACCAGATATGAGAGGTGATGAACACAGGTTCTATTCTAGTTTTGGTCCTAAAAGGTACCATGATTGTCATCATTATCATCCTTATAAGAGGAGTGACATGAGATATTTTCCAAACATGTTCAAGAAAGAAAATCCACATACCTTTGATGGGGGCTTGAAGAAGCCGGAACATGTAGAGGCATGGTTACTTGAAATGAAGAATTTATTTGAGTTGCAAGATTATGCGAAGAACATGAAGGCCATAATAGATATCTTTAGTCTCAAAGGGAAAGTAGACATTTGGTGGGAAGATATGAAGTGGTTTGGAGACATCAAGACAGAGGAGTTGAGTTGACATGAATTCAAGAGACTTTTCAGGAAGAAATATCTATTAGACAGGTGCTACGACAAAAAATCCAAGGAATTCTATGAGATGAAGATGGGGTCGATGATAGATGAGGAGTATACAACCAAGTTCCTAGATTTGTTTAGGTATGTATCATATCTTAAGGATGAAAAATCCAAAGTCCATGTATTTGAGAGTTGATTTCCATTTTCATTTAGAGATCAGATTGAGTATGATGAGCCTCAGTCGCTTGAGGAGGTCATTGGGAAATTGAAGAATTGTTATGAGAAATCAAAGCATAAGACAAAATCTGAGCAAGGTTGGAAGGGGAAAGACAAAGCTAAAGGTAAATGGCAGTCGAAACGAAAAAGGCTTTAAAATGTAGGAGAGAAAGAAAATGTTTCACCTTACATTAGGGCACTTTTGAGGTCTATGTAGAAATTTCATCTGTAGAACAAACCGATATATGCAATGTCCTAAAGCATAATACTTGTTATACTTCTATAAAACATTAAGCGGAAGCATAATCGAATTTATGAGCAACATCAAGTAGAAACATGCATAACTGATCAAGAGAAATCATCACACATAAAACAAGATATATCCAGGGGAAAGCACCAGCATAAAACCCCAACCATGTATTATCAATCAAGTGGAAATCCTCTTCAACATACAAAAAGAATCAACTCAATAGCTATCTTGCTCTCTCTGTAATCAGAAGATCCTGATTATATTCAATC
Organism: Pinus taeda; assembly: GCA_000404065.3. Lineage (NCBI taxonomy): Eukaryota > Viridiplantae > Streptophyta > Pinopsida > Pinales > Pinaceae > Pinus > Pinus taeda. The sequence continues at coordinate 30,506 of APFE031220520.1, forward strand.
AGAAGATCCTTCTCCATGTAAAGAATACTTACAAGAAATATCCAAGCATCTGATAGTACATTGTCCCTTATCTAATATCAACTGGGTCTCTGACAGAATTGACATGCATCAGTTATCCATGAGGGAATGCTCAGTTATCTGAAATAATAGTTGTCACATGATGCAAGCATTAACAAACTATATTTCATTAATTTAACAACTTGTTAAATTAATCTAACTGGACTTGACTAAGTAAAACTAAGTCAACTGATCCTCTCATTATAGAACTGAAACTTATCTCCTTTAATCAAGGGAGAAATTCCTAAATCAAGGGAGAAAATAATTGCATGATCTCACAAAGACTTCAAGTTTAATTTTCCATAATTAATTAACTCATGGAGATTAATTAATTAATATTTTTAACTGCTGTTAAGACCAAAATCGTTTTTATTTCCTATAGTTAGACCAATGACTGCTAAAAATAGGAAGGGACCCAAAATGCTATTTTTAGAACTTTCTATTTTTAGCAGTTTCACCTCTCACCCAAGGTGGCCAATGACCTCACTAGCCAAACTGCTATTTTTAGACATGCTATTTTTAGCACATTATAAATTTAACATTTCTTGTTGCACATTTTTCAACGCTCCCTCTCAACAAGAAAGGCTTTCTCTCGAACCCAATCCTGTAACCCTGGAATGTTCTGCATGCAACACATCTACCCGGTCCACTTGCTCCATCAACATTTGGAACAAAAACACTCCCAACTGACCACTCTATTGGGCTAGGAACATACTCTGATGCTGAAGCTCTACTTGCTGCTGACAAGTGCTCCCTCTCTGACATCTGTGCTACTGCAACATCTCCATGCATCTCGCACCATTGCACACCTCTCTATGCCACCTAGTACTGTGCAAAACCCTTTTGCCTCTCACATTGCTGCAGCCTGCTAGCTATGCGTTGTCCTGGGATTCCTTGCACTGTTGCTTTCTCTGTCGCTCCATTCGCATCTGTCTCTACCCAATCAGTGAGTTCCTGCTACTCCACATTGGGGCTCCCGTAGCAAGGTCTCATCCAAGAGGTTGAGTACCTCAAGGATCTTGCCCCTCCTCCTTGGAATGATCACTCTATATCGCCCCACCTCCTACCTGGAGGTATCATTGCATGTGATCCCTTAGCCCACCTGGCTTGAATTTCCCCCTACTGGAGGTCTCTACATGAGTAGATGTCTCTACTCGATCTCCACTCAGCTTCCCTTATTGTGGCTGCTCCACAACCTCCTGAAGCTGCTGCATCAATCGTGGTTCCTCCACAATCGTCTGAGACTTCTTCTGGCTCTGCATGTTGAGAGGTAATATACCCTCCCTCTCAACGACCAAGTCTCTAACCTTTGCCTTGCTCCTCAAGGCTTTGCAAGCATCTTGTACCTTAAGTGCATACAGGTTCTTGGCTAGCACACCAATCTATTTCCACTTTCCCGCTGTCACGAAATTTTCTAGAAAAGGAGTTGATTTTAAATCAGCGATATCTCCCTCATCCAAACTCCGATTCAGTCAATTATTATTATTATTATTATTATTAGGTATTTTTCCGCAAGGAATCCAAATCTGATATTTATTTCTAAAAATTTTGTACATAAATTTTCAGATCTACTTTGCAAAATCTCGGCCCAAAACTCAAAACTTTGAAATCTCCTCTCAGTATATTGTTCTTACTTGATCACTTGTGCTCCGATACCATGTAGAATTTTGTAGAATTTTTCCTACAAATCAACTAGTTGTGATACCATGTAGAAATTTCACCTGTAGAACAAACTGATATATGAAATGTCCTAAAGCATAATACTTGTTCTACTTCTACAAAACATTAAGCGAAAGCATAATCGAATTCATGAGCAACATCAAGTAGAAACATGCATAACCGATCAAGAGAAATCATCACACATAACACAAGATATATCAGGGGAAAGCACCAGCATAAAAGCCCAACCATGTATTAGCAATCAAGTGGAAATCCTCTTCGACATACAAAAAGAATCAGCTCAATAGCTATCCTGCTCCCTCTGTAATCAGAAGATCCTGATGATCTTCAATCGAAAGATCCTTCTCCATGCAAGGAATACTTACTAGAAATATCCAAGCATCTGATAGTACAATGTCCCTTTTTTGATCTCAACTCGGTCTCTGACAGAACTGACATGCATCAGTTATCCATGAGGGAATGCTCAGTTATCTGAAATAATAGTTGTCACATGCATGCAAACATTAACAAACTTTATTTCATTAATTTAACAACTTGTTAAATTAATCTAACTGGACTTGACTAAGTAAAACTAAGTCAACTGATCCTCTCATTATAGAACTGAACCTTATCTCCTTTAATCAAGGGAGAAATTCCTAAATCAAGAGAGAAAATAATTGCATGATCTTACAAAGACTTCAAGTTTAATTTTCCATAATTAATTAACTCATGGAGATTAATTAATTAATATTTTAAACTGTTGTTAAGACCAAATTCGTTTTTACTTCCTATAGTTAGACCAGTGACTGCTAAAAATAGGAAGGGACCCAGAAATGTTATATTTAGAACTTTATATTTTTAGCAGTTTCACCTCTCACTTAAGGTGGCCAATGACCTCACTGGCCAAACTGCTATTTTTAGACATGCTATTTTTAGCAGGTCTATTTTTAGCACATTCTAAATTTAACATTTCTTATTGCACATTTTTCAATGGTCTAAAATGGGCCTCCTAAGAAAAATGTACAACCAAAATAAAATTTATAAGAACCAATAGGATTCAAGATGATGATGTTAACCATGGGGGATGATTAACCATTTTTGGAGTAAAAAAAGTAAAAAGGTTAAAAAATAATAAAATAATAACACTGTTTTTTCAACTTGTATTTCCAACTTATCTCCCTAAGGTTTTACTCAAATTTTGAGTGGGAGTACTCGTTGGATGCAAAATTTAATTCCTCATCCAAAGAGTACCCATGTTGCATACTTACAATGGACCCTGCTACACGAAAAATGAGAAATACATGAAAAACGTTATTTCAATCACGTTTTCATGTATTTCTCAGTTTTCGTGTAGCAGGGTCCATCAAAAATATGCAACATGGGTACTCCTTAGATGAGGAATCAAATTATACATCCAACAAGTGTTTCCGCTCAAAATTTGAGTAAACCCATAGGGAGATAAGTTGAAAATACAAGTTGAAAAAATAGTTTCTTGTTTCTTGTTTTGTTTTGTTTTGTTTTGTTTTTTTTTTTGTTTTTTTTTCCCTTCTAAAATTTGATGGTGTCATCTAAGCTTGTTTTATTATTTCCACTATTATTTTATAATTTCCTTAGGGGGGCTCATTTTAGACCTCAAAAATCCCCTAATGCAAGAAGTTTAATGGGTCACAACATGGAGGGCAGTAGAATAAAGGTGATGGTAAAGGACAGTTTCAATGTTGGATATGTGGCAAGGAGCATCTCAAGAGAGATTGTCCGTAGAATTTGGGTGGTAGGCCTCAAATTTATAGTGCACAAGAAGCGTAGAGAGTTGGGGATGTTGGGCAGAGCATTCCATGGATCTATGTAGCATTGGATAACATGCAGACATATCACCAAGCATCTATTATCGAGATGGAAAGTAAGCTTTGTGATCAAGTTGTTTCTATTTTGATTGACCCTGGATAATTATAGTTATCTAAGTCCTTACCTAGTGGATACATGTGGTTTGAATAAAGAAGTGCATGCATAATCTTGGTTAATGCAGTTCGCTACAGGTACAAAGAAGAGATTTCATCATTGGGTAAGAGCGTGTGCATTCGAGTTAAATGGTATGTCTACCTTAGGACATTTTAATGTATTGTCCTTGGGATCATATAATATGCTTTTGGTTATAGACTTTTTGTATCTTCATAGGACTAAGGTGGATTGTTATGAAAAATCTATTGAGTGCTTGGATGACAATGGAGAATAAAGAATCTTGTAGGGTAAGCAGAAGGAAACATCAATTAGAATGGTGACAAGTATGCAAGAAAGTGTAGTCGTAGAAAAGGGTGTGTGTTATTTGAAATTCATATTTCTAGTGATAAATGTAAGGATGTTGAGGATGCAGAAGTTATGAAGAGGTACTCGATCTTGCAACAGTTTCAGGATGTGTTTTCAATAGAGATTTCAAAGTTGTCACCTCACAGGGAAGTAAACTTTTCCATTGAGTTGGTACCAAGAGCAGCACCAACATCAAAGGCACCATACAGGATGAGCACACCATAGTTAGTAGAGTTGAAGTTGAAGTTGAAGTTGAAAGAAATTATGTTTGACAAGGGATACATTAGGTTGTGTGTATTGCCTTGGGGTGCACCAATGTTGTTTGTGAAGAATAAGGATGGTACTAGTAGGTTATGCATTGATTATAGGTATTTGAACAAGGTGACCATCAAGAATAGTTATATGTTGTTGAGGATTGGTGACTTGTTTGACTAGTTAAAGGGAGAAATAGTGTTCTCGAAGATTGACTTGAGATGTGGAATCCATTAGGTTCGCATTAAAGAGGAGGATATCTACAAGACTTCTTTCCAAACTAGGTATGGACATTATGAGTTTGTTGTAGTTCCATTTTGTTTGACTAACACTCCAGCGACCTCTATGTGCTTGATGAATAGTGTGTTGCATCCTTATCTGGACAATTTTGTTATTATGTTCATTGATGACATCTTGATATATTCCAAAAATGTGGAAGAGCATGTCTAGCACTTAGCAACAATATTGAGATTGTTGAGAGAGCATCAACTATATGATAAGATCAGTAAATGTAGTTTCTTTCAGACATAGGTACACTACTTGGGGAAAATGGTTTCCATGGAAGGTATAGTAGTAGACTTGGAGAAGATAAGAACTATCATGGAGTGGGAAGTTCCTAGAAATGTGGATGAGGTAAGATCATTTATGGGGCTAGATAGGAAGTTCATCGGGAACTTTTCTTCGATTGAATATCCTATTATGTCACTACAGAGGTAAGGTAAGAAATTTTAATGGGCAGAGGAAGGCGCAACAAGTTTTGAGAAGTTGAAGCAGTTGTTGACATATGCTCCAATGCTAAATATTGCATATCTAGAAAAAGAGTTTGTGGTGTGTATAAATTTTTACAACGGGGGGGTGGGGGGAGGGGCCTCCACCCCCCTCTAACCCCCTGGTTCACTACGCAGGTTAGTCGTGGAAAGAATCTAACACAACCCAAAAATCTCCCACTTATTGTTTTCTTTCCATAGGAGAGCTTAGTCATTTTTCCAGCCCTGAGATGCCCATTGTTTCTCTACACCAAGAGAACTTCTCAGAGCTCACAAATTTTGTCAATGCATTTGCAGTATTCTTCAAAGTGTCCACCTTTACCAGCAACACCTTTTTGTCTTCTATCATATCCCTCACAAAGTGATACTGAACATCAATGTGCTTTGTCTTTGAATGATAAGCAGGGTTCTTTGCCAAGAAAATTGCACTTTGGCTGTCACAGTCTATCCTTATAGCTCCCTGTACTAACCCCATACTTGAACACAATCTCTGCAACCAAACTGCTTTCTTGCTTGCATGAGTGGCTACCATGTATTCTGCCTAGGGGTGATTTTAGGGGCAAATGTTCGCCCTTTGGCGAAATTAAGGGGTTTTAAATTTTTAGTGAGTGAATATTTTGTATCATAGTACATTTTTACAAATCAACTCAAATAGCCCACCTTATTTTAAGGGAGAGGGTAAAAAAGGTAAATTTAGCCCTTGAAATTAGGAGTTACAACCTTCCATTCGCCCATTTTCAAGAAGATGTTTTATTTAAGTGAATCCATTCGCTCATTTTCAAGAATAGGTTTTATTTAAGTGAATCCTATGGGCCAAAGGCCCAAATACCAAATTTATAAAAGAGGTATGGTAAATTAATAAAAATATAAATAAATGAGAGGTATGGTAAATAAATAAAGCATAATTAATAAAAATATAAAT